>JAHREE010000246.1:258077-367528 GCA_033628505.1 Tringa tobata | reverse complement strand
CCCCGCCATCCCCCCTGCCGCCCGTCGGTACCGGGCGTTTTTCAGCACCACCGCCAGTTCTCCCGGCACGGACGGGGACGGGGGGTGACTTTGAGAGGCGGCCCCGGGGCCGCGGCTCCCAAGGGCGAGCCGTAGGGGCGAGCTGGCCGGGCAGCACCCACCGCCTCCGGGCTGCGGGGCGAGCCTTCCCTTCCTGCGAGCCCCGCACTCGGGTTTGGAAATGCTAACGGCTTGCCCGAGTGACTCCAAACAGGGCAGTAAACCTGCCATCGGTTGCCCTTTTTATTATTATTTTTTTAATTATTATTATTATTTTTAAATAAAGCCAGCGAGGCTTTGCACCTCGCTATTTCCTCCCCGATTTCAGGTGAACCGCTTGAACTGGGACGCTCAGGAACGCTGTTTACACAAAGTTCTGCTGCGTTAATTGTGAATTATCTGCAGAACAGAGCTTTTCAGTCTTTATTACGCCAGCTTTCTAAAGGTCACGCTGATTGCTTTATTTAGTTTCAGGTTTCTCACAGGGGTGCAGGACTTCAGTTTAACGAGATGAAGCTCAAGGTGGTTATTTGTAGTAAAGCCATTTCCTATATCGACGCTAGCAGTAGAAGTGGTTGTTGCTAGTGAGGCTTGGTCTCTTCCACAAGTAATAATTAAACCTAGACAACGGAATTAAACCCGCACAACTGATTGAGTCAGTCCAAACCATACGACGTTTGTTATCGTTTGAAGGCCTGTATTTTCTCTCTAGGACTATAATAGCAATTTATTTCTAGTATCCCTAGCAATCTGTCTGCGTTTGCAAGGAAAATCACATTTATCTTAGCTTGCTTTGTTACAATGTTGAACTTGAAAAGTTTATATCTGCCCTCTTGATTGTTCCTTTGTTTTCTTTTACCTGACTGAAAAGGAATGGATGTTTAAATAGAAATTGCAGTCGGATTTGATTTTAAAACAAAATTGTGATTTCTTTGAATTATGTGGAGAACTAGATGACCAAATAATGTATCAGTCTTTGAGAAGATGGAAATCCATTGTCTTGATAAAATAAAGTACCAGCATAGTTCTGCATTGTCTCTCCGATGGGTTATCCATGCAAGAGTTCTCAGAGTTATTTTCTGTTCCTGGAAACAGACAAACTTGGATATCTTCTTAAGAGAAGGTTTGAAGGTGGGTTGAGGGTAAGACAAGGAGGAAATACAAGGGCAAAGGATTTGGCTGCCTGATGACCAGACAGATGTAGGGGGTGGGTAAAGGAGACCCAGTGAACTATGACACCTTGATTAATGTGTGAAGAACTCTGCTGCTTATCGGCCACTGTTTTCGTTATAGGAGGTTAATTTTCAGATGTTTTAACTGGGGCAGTATTATTATGTCATTCTCCCTTCCCCCATCCCTATTTAAAATAAAGGCAGATTTCAGTAAAAACTTACTGCAAGTTGCTACTCTTTCTAGAGTTTGAGTAATCTCCTCCTTGGATAGATAGCTTCGCAAAGAGTGAATTAAAATAAAAACCCCACCCTCCTTTTTAGAAATAAGTTTAAAAACTCTTTGTTTCCCTTGTTGCAGCTGGCTAAATATGAGTCAGCCTCCCGCTCATGCATATTACAGTAATGGAATAGCCTGGCATTTATTATTTAGTAACTGGTGGTCGTGTGGGTGCGGTGCATAAAAGGCCAGCGCTACCTTGGTTTACTTGTTGATTATACTTGAGGCAAAAAAGCACACAGCCCTCCTTTGTCAAGAAAAATTCTTAGTTGTTGACTAGCAAACGTAATGCTCCTTTTGTTACTTGTGTGCAATATTGCTTACAGCACACGTCATGGTAAAATTTAAAAATTTTTACTGTGTATTTAATAGCATCACAAAGTTTCTTCATTTGACGGTTTATAGCTTTTCCTTCTTAACTAAAACAATAATCAAGCACTGTTTCAGAGTGAGAGGTCTTGTTGTGTAGGTTTTTAACTCTGAAATGATTATTCCTGTTTCCAGGGACTTCCCATGTCAAGTTCAAGATACTGGTGAAAGGGCTAGAAGACGGTATAGAAATTGCTTTAAGTCATACTGTATCATAAAGCTTATATGTAGTCATCTTATTTTTTCTACTCTAATATTTGTAGTTATTTCCACTGGAGAGCAGGTGACTCACGCAGACAGACAGCCCCGAAGTGTGGTAAGACCCAGGTAACTTGAGAGATCCTCTCCGGACGACGTGAATCTAATTTGATAGGATGCACAGCAAGTGTGGCTGTGAGGAGCTTTGCCTCACGTAAATTGCCAGTCAAACTAGGAGGAAGGTGTAATCTGTTGCTGATGACGTCACGAAGAAGAATGAAACTGTTGTGTTTTGAATACCTAAAAACGTAGTTTCACTTTTAGATGGTCTTTAACAATTCACAGTCCTCAAAGTTCTTACCATTAATGTGATCTTTCCCTCCAACAATGATCTGTTCAAGTATTATTAACAAAGCATGGAAGTTGTCTGGGCTTAAGGCAGATATTCGATCAGTGGAAGAGCTTTAGAGAGGGAAATATCCATTAATTTTCTTTAAACAGTGAAAAGAAGATATACTTTGATGACAGTGGCTTAGATTCTTATTTTCTTTCAGTAAAAGCTCTGCAGTGACCATTAGTATATGTCTGCTTTTTGAGAAAGAGCACTTGGCTTGTAGAAAAATGATGACGTGTGCTATTCTGTTTCATTCAGCTTTTTGCAAAGACATTTACCATGGCTGAGTCAACGTTAACATGGAGCTTTACACAAGCCTTGACTGATTTGATTTGACTTCCCATTCCAAATTTCCATTCTAAAGATTGCATGAAAGCATGCAAGTTTTACATTTCACGTTTATTTTGTGAACTCCGTTCCCAACTGACGGTTCTTGAAACCTACGTCGGTGCAAATGATTAGGAGGGTTTTATGTGAGGACCATAATCCTAATGTAAAGGGCATTTTTACTTGAAGTGCTGAGTGTCGTTATCAGGCTGCTCCCTGGGTGTGACCGAGTTTAAAACAATGTATTGACAAATGCTTAGTTTGTGGAAATGATTGGTAACTGCGTTAAATGCTAAATATGCCAAGATTTTAAACAACTTTGGTCCTGATTTCAATGTCTGTCATCCGAAAACTTCCTAAAAGTAAGGCCTCAGGTTTTTGTGCCCTCTGCCTTCTCTGTGCAAAGCCCACAGCAGAGGGGAGCAGCAGTTTTAGGGGGTGTGCCAAATCTGTGGGGTGCCGGATGCCTCGCACACCTACCTGGGCACTCGGCTCCTGCATCTTCAATGGTTCTTGCCGGTTCAACCGGGCAGGGACCCGTGGATGATGCCCTGACCCGGGCACTGGGAGTGAAAAGGTTTGCTCACCTTATTTTAGGGAATCTGGCAGCATATCTTCTCTAAAGTTAGCAGCCTTTTCCTAGCTGGTTAAATGATCGCTGTGGCATGCACTGCTTCAGTGCAATTTTTGTCTTAAAACCTTAAGTTTTTGACCATTCATTTACTCACCAGTTTCTTTTGTGTAAAGATAAAATACAGAAACAAATAAAATCCCACTTATTTTTGGTGTCAGGCAATGGAATTCTCTTTTTCACGTAGTACTGAATAAATTAAGGTAACTCTTAGATGAATTTCAGCTGATGCTTTTTTGCTAAGAATGTGCTTCACTGCATTTAATGCATATTTTTTAATGCAGTGAAATTGTTAGGTTGCTAGTCCTCTGTTTATCAACAAATCATGCTGCAGGTTTCCTTTACGCTTGTGTCCATCTCTGGAGTGCTTTTAGGAGAAAGAGGAGAGCGTTGCTCCGTCTGCTCAGACTTCTAAACGTAAGTGTATGTCTGCACGCCCGGCTGATGGAAACTCATTGGAGTTTTATGGTTGCCAGATGGCAGTTTTGTTTCAGTTAATCAGGCCTGAATTTCTTTATCTGGATGCAGAAGTCTGATAGTGTTTTTAAAGAGCAGGTGCTTAATCCTTTTGGAATTGCAGGATCTAAGGAAGAAGGAGAATCAGAACAGTTATTACAGGTACAACCTTCAGGTGAGAGATGGGTAAAAGGTACGAGCAGGTGACTTCCCTTCCCTTTTCAGGAGACTCTAGGTTTTAAGCACTTTGGCCTTTGCAGAAGAGAAACGGGTTGCTAAGTTTTAGAAATCATTTCTCCGAAACACAACTTCCATCAGGAAGTAGGTGGGGAAAACAAAACTGATAGCTGAGGTAGCCTGCTTGCCTTTGGAGTTTCTCTCCTCCAGAAACAGGCTTTCAGTCTTTGGGAAGTGGCCAATTCTGCTCTTCAATCCCTGCTTCATGATAGGCAGTTCACACCCAGGCTTGCCACCTCCTGACACAAATCTGTTGTGCTATTTCACTATTTGTCCTTCTGGGTGTTAGCGGACGAGCTTAGAAGAGCGTGAGCAGTTTGAAACAACAGTTTTGTTCAAGCATTTTAAGGTTTTTGTCCTTGAATTTGGTCACTGTTAAGGTTTGACAGGTATATTTTTAAGTGTGTTTTCTTTCTGCTTTTTTTTTTTGTTCTCTGATACACATTTACACAAGTTTACTGCAGGTGCAAGGTGTATCACTAGAACAGTTTAAAGTAAGGAAATAATCCTTTTTTGTCTAGTCTGAGGGCAGAAAGAGTAATTCTTAAACATCTGAGGTTGACAGTGATGGATAACTCCTGGAAACAATCATTTCTAAAATTCTGTAGTCCAGAGGACTAAATACTTCAGTTGTGAAGGAGCACTAAGCCTTTCACTTTCAGGTTATTGGTTTACTTATATAGGTCAGGAAAGCAGTAACAAAATCTGCTGCCCTGCAGCTGCCAGATTGTAATATGTCAGTCTGCATGGGGAGAGGTCTGCGGGACGACCGGCACCTTCAGCTTTCAAGATTATTTAGTGCAGGGCTGTCAGTGTTGCAGTCCTTTTTAATTTGGTTTTTTTTTTGAATGACTGATAAAACCAGAGGTAGGAAGTATGCTGTGGGTTTACCTCTAGGTGAGTTAAGGGATGGAATTCTTACTCCAGCGACTTTAAATTTGCCATCTCTTCAGGTTTGTTTATGCTATGCCCTGTGGTTGTGGTTCGTGGAAAAAGTTACAGGTAGGAGAGGATGATGACCAGGATGAAAAAAGGGGGAAGCTTTTCACCACTTGATGCATCAAGGCAAATCATGCTCTGCTGACCAGTGAGTCATGGGGGGAAAAGGAATGAAGTGGCTAGCGTTTGGGAGGAATTTTAAAAAAGCACTGGGGGTAGAGGAGAGCTGTGCCACTGGAATGAGGATCATTCAGCAGTGGCTTGGTTGGGAAAACAATTATGCAAGTGACCTTTGTTGAGACCTCTGTGGACTCGGGAATCAGACCTTTGAGAGATGTCTGAGCTGCCGGTGTAGCCTGCCACCTAGGATATCTCGTGATAAACAGACATGTCCTTTAGACCTTATATTTACTTAACAGGATCGTAAGCACCATGTTACAACAGTGCTGAGTTTCCAACTGCTGAGCTTGTGGTTTTTGCCTTGTGGGTATTAGGGTATTTGTTATTTAGGCTGTGGTGTTTTGACCTGGGGGATGACAACACACAAGATGGTAAATGCAGAGGCGTAGGATTATAGAAGTGTTGGATATGTTGGGAAACAGGCAGAACAGACAGGAACTCAGAAGACCTGGATGACCTTTGTGTGTTAGATTTCTGTGCGTTCCAAAATGAGGGAATAAAATCTAGTTTTTGCAGCAGGTGCGTGTGAAGCACACTCGTGTTCAGTATGGGCATTGCAATGTCTGTCTTTATCAAGTGATGGGGGAGGGTGTGTAAACACATCACTCTGCAGTAGGATTGGGCCCTTCCTGCTGGCTTCTAGTTCCAAAATTATGGTTCAACCTATTCCCCAAGCCATTGAGCTGAATTCAGTTTATTTGATTCTTGCTTGCACTTGTGACGTGAGAGAGCGAGCAAATCTTTAGTCTATGACCGGAATGATACCAGCATCTTAATAACTGTCTGAAAAGAGACCTTCTGAAAAGGAGCTGCAAGTGATGAGGTTTCTGATGTGATGCCTCTCTCCTGGCTCTGCTAGAGGTTACTACCAGGGGTGCTTGGCCTTTAGCTGTAGGACCACCTTGTCTCCTCGTCCTGCTGCCTGCACTACTCATCTCTTGCACCAGCAGTCTGAGCGTGGGTGAGCGGCTTGTTCCTGTGGTCTCTGGGAGGCAGCTCATGGTGCCTCTAGGTCCTGAAGACCTGGTTAATTAATTCTGGTTGGTGTTAATGTTGTCCTTCAGTTTCCACCTCAAGAGAAGGCCATCACCTCTGGTTCTCTAATCTTCTTAGTCATGTTGTCTTCAGCTTTTAGAATGTATGTGTAGTTCTGTACTCCTATGTAACAGTGAGAAGAAATCCCTGAGGCTGCTTTTCCTCCACTTGCCTTGACAAACTCCTTTCTGTGTCACGCAAGTTTTTGTTTTTTGTTTTTCTTTTTTTTTTTCCCAATGTAAAACCTTTAACATCTTACCAACCAGGAAACATTTTTCCAAAGGAAGATGTTGAAAGGTACGGTTGGAATAAATTTTATAGATTAGTAAGGTAGCAGGCTTTAGAGAAAGCAGTCAGTAAATGTGAACCAGCGTTTCTGTTGTTAACAGACATACCTGTGGTAGTGTTGACATCGCGTACCATAGCTTTCTGTGTCAATATAGAGGATAAAAGGGCTTTAATTGCTTTTGTTTTCAAACAGGCATATGAAAACAATGTAAATATTATTATTTTTAAAATACTTACTGTGTTCCTTGTTCTTTTCCTCTGCCTTGCAGGCTTTGAAAGAGATGCTATATGCAGCTGTGGACCAGGCCCCTTCTATAGAAGGTAAGCAAATTGTAACTGAGAACCATGTTTTTCTTGGCATTGGGTGCTGGACATGTAGTCCTGCTACTTTTCTGTCCTCGGTCCTCCTAAATTGGTAAACTTAATACACTGATGGGCAAATGCCTAGCCTTTCATAGCCTGCATGCTATTTTTGATTGTTAGAACTCTTTGTCCTCTGTCATTAGGACAATAAATGTCTTTGTATAGTTTGGGACTTCAACAGCTGGATTCCTCTTGCTTATAAGGGCATTCACTGATGGAAGTACTTTCATGACCACTTGAGAATAGACCATTGTTTTCCTGTGACAGCTAGCCACTTTGGGAGATAACTGTACTAGAGAGATACTGGTTCCTGGTTTGTTACCAGTGATTTGAACTGGAAGAGTCTCGTCCTTTTGTTCTGTGTCTTCCCTGAATGCTGTGCTACCCTTCGTATGTGGACATGAGTATATTTTCTGGTTTGCATGCATTTATTGCCACTGAATTCTCTAGATTATTTTAGGATAGCATTTGGTTTTAAGCTTACTGCATTTTGAATAGTTTGTTTAATTAAGTGATGATCTGTGCAAAATTTCTCAGTAGAGCCCTTTACTTTCTTTATCTTTCTTCTTCCTTTCATAGTCTTTGAAGTCCTGAATAGTTTTTGCCTTTCTGTTCCTTCACTCCCTACTTTCTTGCCCTTCTTGTGGATTTCAAACTGTTATTTAACCTCCTTACCTTTACTATTTTCACTTTGATTGCAGTGCAGTGTTAATTTCACTAACCAATTTGAACGTGGCTCTGGGCTTCTTTCTTGCGTATTTATAGAACAGAAGAACAACTGCTGCTTCTCGTGTAGTTGGTTAACGTGAATTATTCTAGGCACTACTAATGTTATCTTATTAACTACTTTGTTTTGATTAAAATTGGGAAATGGGGTATGACAGTTAAAATAATGTGGAATATTATTTTTTTTTAATTTAACTCTACCTCCTCTTTGATAACTATTGCAGTTTTTGTTTTAAAATTCTTAATAGCCTAAGTGTGTGTGTGTGTGTGATAGGGCAATCTCACCTTATACTCTTCAGATGTGCAGTCTAAGCTGAAAACTTCATTGAAGCAATGCTCAGATAGGTATAGTCTTTAGGTTTAACCTGACACTTAGTTGCTCACTTGACTTAGCCTGCTGATTTTGTTAAATCAATCACCCTTTAATGCTCAGGTCCTAGAACTAGGTTTCTAAAGGCTATAGTCCTAGCATCATCTAAAATATATGGGTTTGGAAAACGGAGGAAAACTTTGCAGCAATATGCTGGCAAAAGAGGAAAATCTTGCTTTTTTTTTTTTTGAGTGGCAAAATTGGTTAAAACCCACACAGAAATCCTTCTTCCTAGCAGCACAAAAACAGTTTTCTAGCTAAGAGCAGCTTAAGTGTTTTGTAAAGCCCAAACTAACTATTTTTATTAACTCTTAAAGACAAGTTAATAATTTTGTTGAAAATCCAGCATTAGTTTTATGGAAGACTGAAGCATTTACAAGACTTTTTCTGTCTTCTATCAACCAGTTTATTACTGACAATGGGATGAAATAGTGTCTGTTCCAATAAAATTTTGTAGTCTCACGTCTGAACATGACTTACTAGGTTTTGCTTACGATACCTAGAATTTCAAGGTGGGCTTGGAGTTGCTAGCCGTAAAACTCCAAAGTGTTATAATTCAGCATTTTGCTTTCCTTTTTTCCATGCCTATGGTATACTGATGTTCTGTGATACACTGTGATGTTTGTAAACATATTTGGCAAAGAAAGAGAAAGTGAAAAAGGTACAATGTTATATTTACGCTCTTTTAAATGCTGGAAGAATTTTAACTTGTGCTTCTGCCTGCTTTGATGCTTTCAAAACCTCAACAAAAGGAACAGACTTAGGACAGTTTTCATAAGTAGAACAATGTTCATTTTTTTGGGATTGGGTCTCTACCTCTGTATTGTAGAGAATGAAGTAATCCAAACTGGTTTTGAACCACTCATTTAACTTTGTCTTGCCTGACCTGCTTTTAAGTAGAGAGCATCTATGCTAATTCTTTCACCTTTTGTTCGTTAAGTGAACATATGCGTGTGGCAACTGGATTTTTTTAAAGTCTGTTTTCAGTGTGTGCTTTCCCCCTCTTTTTCTCTCTGCTTAGAGACTATTGTCCTTTTTTAGTCTCTGGGTTCGTCTCTGAAAATTGTGTGTGGCTCGTGATGGGGCTGGGCTATTTGGGCTGGAGTGACTGAGCTGCCTGTACGGGCAGGGCTGAGCCAATGGATTCTTCTGCCATTGCCCATAAAAGAACAGGGGTGACAGAGGAAGGCAGATGTCTTTCCATGAGCTGCAGCTTTAGGAAAGGTTTGTCCTGGAAATGGATCAAGGCCAGGTATTTCTCCATCCTTGTTGCTTACTTCCTTCTCCATTAAGCCCTTCTGCCTTGGTTTATAGAAGCCTTAGGCCAGAATTAGTGTGTGACTCCATACAAACTGTGCCCAAAACACTGCTCTGGTCCCTACCAGAGGAGATGGAGCAAGTACCTTGAACTTTGAGGGGGCACGCGGTGGCTATTGCCAGGAGCTGGCTGTTGGCCTACATCTTTTCAGTTTAGTATGGATTTTGCAATGGATATTGCTACGTTATTTTGAGCTTAGCACAGAAACTACAGGAGAGTACTGCTGAAACCCAGCTTCCCAGTATGAGTGTAATGTAATCTCATTTTAGACTGGTTTAACTAAAGTCCATTTTCTGATTGATCTAGTTAATCACAGACATACATGATTGGTTCTGATTTACCTTACATGCATTGTAAAGCTAATCTTCATTTAACATGTTGGACTGTGAAGAAAAGGGAGTTCTGTATACCAAAGCTGAGGCTATTCCTAGTTCTTATTCTGCTCAGCTGGATGTGTAATTCAGGATGTGGGAATGAATTTCTTAGATTTCTGCTGCTGGATGCTCACTACGTCAGTATTTGTATGTATACAGGATTTGTATACATACAGAAATGCTTTGTATGTATACAGGATTTGTATACATACAGAAATGCTTTGTATTGCATAGTGGTATGCTGGAAGCATTTTTGAAACTCTTTAAAACAAAAAAAAGTGCTACCCAACCAAGGCATGTTGTAGGTAATAGGCAAGGCAGGTAATAGGTGAACCATCCATCATTATTAGCTTTCATTGGGTTTGTATTTAGGAATCTCCTGTTTGTGTTTGGGACATGGGTAAACAAAGCTAACTTCTGAATGATTCTTAAGCTCTGCAACTGATGGTCCTGGTGCTACTTCAGTGGGCAAAGTGTTGCTGGTAAGAGGATCTTGGCTCTAAATTGTGCAATTTTTACTATGCTCATTATCTTGTTATATGGTGACTCTTCTCATTGTGTTACATTGAATCATACTTATGTCTATCTGCTTTTTCCTATTTTCAGGTAATAAACAGAGAGTTAACCAAAAACCCTGTAGATGTGAATAAGCAAAACCTAACAAGTCTGTATGATAGGAGGAGGTTGTTTACAGCTGTCCCCTGACACTATTGCAAGGTGCTGTGGCTCCCTGTCTTTCATAAGTGTTATACCAGATGCTTGTACCATGTCTTTTTTGGCAGTTGCTGGCTGTACACATAGATTTCTTTAATCTGTTCAAAGATACTTTCTTCTCCTGTCTGTCTACTTTGTAGAGGCTGTTTTCTATATGCCAGTGTGATTCCTCCAGATGCTTATCGTCTTCTTATGAGGCTTTCCCCTGATGAAACTTTCACCATTCTTCTATCTGAGCAACATCTGTACAAAACTAGTGTTTACTCTGTTAATTCAATCTCATACACATCACTAGAAAAAGTGTCAAATGATACTTGGTTCCCAGCTGTATGATGGGACTTGATTGACTTTCAGGAGAATTCTTTGATGCGTGTTTGCTTTGTTAGCTGTTTGTTACATGCTGCTTATTGTTACTGGAGCAATCTGGATGCATTGATGCTACCATTATATTATTCTCAGCTTTTGAGTCCTCGCTGCATGGCAGGAAGGTCTGCATGCAAGCATGCCACGTCAGTGTGAGCAAACACCCTTCCTCAGCCCTGAACTACTTTTAGGAAGAATCTGTGACAATTTAGAGGTGAAAACCCAGCGTAGCTCTTGTTTTCTCTGAGGCAGAATGTGCAGTATTGCAAAACCGTGAAATACTGACCTCACTGTGAGCATGTTGATTTTTTATTTTTTTTTGCATTCCTTGATCTTCCCACTGCTTCCTGTCCCACTTGTCACCTAAGTAAAACAGGTTACTGGACCACTGTTGCTTGGAGCCCTCCCGATTATTCCACTTGGTGAGCAGATGTGTCGGCGTCTCCCCAAGCTCCTTACGATGCAGCTCTTCTCAGCTGCAGAGGAGATGAAAGTGTGGCTGTAAATTATTCATTCTGATTATCTGCTTGAATGGACAGGGTCCACTCTAAATATTATTTCCTAGAATATTTGTCTTTCAGATACTGAAATTTAACCTCCCTTTTAATACTTGTGTAAACAAACATTGGTTGTAATATCAAATGGTACAAGAGCGTTTTGTTGTATCCTCTTATTATGGAGATTACTCATTCCGCTTAACCCCAATCCTGAATTCCAGTGACACCGTTTGCGTGAGGATCACTGCTGGTTGAAAGGCTGTATGGGGCTGGAATGGTGTAACAGAGTGGGGAGTATGGGTGCTTTAAGATAGAACTTAAATCCACAAGTAATAGCTGACATTAAAATAACACTTGATTTGTAGGGGGAAAGCTTTAGTGGTGATGGAGATCCTCGGCTGGTATTTGCAATCTGTATGGACACCTATTTACTCGTGCAAGGTTAGAAAAGCAAGAGGTGTGGGTTTGGGACATGCTGAGGGTGCCAGCACTGGCAGCGTGTCCCTTGTGGTTACACCCTTGTTTCTGCTTTCATTTGTAATGCACTTACCATGTTAACTGATAGCTGCATATCTTTAGTTTGGATTTATTTCTGTTACTAAATAAATAAAATAGTGTTCTTTACGGTGATAAGTAATGAATAAGCAGGGTGTGGGAAATCACATTCTTTTTTTCCGAAGGAAGTTATGAGGCTGACAATTTTTGTTTGTTATATGCAGACATGCTTTGTAGGCTTGATCAAAGGTTTGTGATTTGGCTGTATATATACAGATGTCTTCTTTTTATTTCAAAGTAAACATTTATTTCCAATTGCATAAGCTTGCTTTGTAGTGGATTGGGGTTTTGTTTACATGGGAATGCTTAGGCTTAAGGGAATCTTCAACAGAGCTGCTTCACATCAACTACCGTGAAGCAGCCAAAAGCAGATTAATGTCTTGTCTTTACTTCTCTGCGTTGTTGCACATCCATAAAGAACATGGGGATCGATGTCCTTCTGGAGGACGCGTGTGACTGAAGGTTGGTGTCCTACACTCTAGATGCTGGTCCTCCATTCTGTGCAGAGTGTAATTCAGTTGAGAGGCCTCTGCATGTATAACTAGTGTGTAAACTCAAAAAAAAAAAAATTAAAAATATCCCATGACAGTCCTCTTTTCAGTTGGAGACTTGATGGCAGGTATTGGACTAGCTATAGTAAAATAGGTTATGGGGCTTGTTGTAAACATTAACTTCCAGTGTATGCAAACGGTGGACAGGAGGAGAGGCTGGCTGCTTACCAGCATTTAGAGAAGGAGGTGATGTCTGGTTTCTCTTATCCTAGGGCAATAAGATTTGAAAGGTAAACAGCGCATATGGTTGGAGAAGGGTGGGGAGTAGTGTGAGAGAACAGCTGGGTGGCCACCAAAATATTGGAGCACAGATGCCTATATGAAAATTATTGCAGTGTACCTTGTTCTCATGTAAAAGTAATTTTTGCTGTCAAAAGCAGTACAGTGTTCACAGCAAGTCAGCATGGAGGCTGGCCGTGGTGCTTGCTTTGTACCAACACATGCCTCTTTCTGTTCATTCAGAGAAACGCAGACCTGCCTGTGCTGTTGATGTAGTGACTTCCTCAGAGGTACTGAGGACCTGAATTCTGCTTAACCATTAACTAATGTACGTGGGTGTGGAATAAAGGTCAGGTAAGGTACAGAGCTGGAATGATTAAGAGTAATTTGTTCATAGTGCCGACAGCTGGTCAATATAAGTTTTGATTTTATTACTGTCGCATAGACCACAAGTTCTCAAGTTGTGGCATTGGGGTATGTTCAGAGCTGCCTAGAGACTGGTGTGCTCAGGGTCCAGGACTGTGTGCAGATGTTGGTTCCTGTGGGCTACAAGTTGGTTTGTACTTTTGTACCTGGTGGTGAACCCTTTCAGTTGTTAGAAACCACTTGCTCCAGAAAGTCCATCGGAGAGTACCCTTTGTCCTCTCTGGGCTAGTGCAGGACCATGCAGGGTAGCAGAGAAGGTTGTGGTGGGACATGGGTTAGCAGGATTGTGTAGATTAATGTTTCCTTCTGAGGGAAGCTTGTGGCTGCAGTTGGTGGAAACACTGGACTTCTTCACGCTTTCCATTTGCCCCATGGCCACCTCATGGGCTGATAACGGTGCTTCATCTGTGTGCAGAAGCCAGGAAGCTTGTGTTGTTGCTGAGCAAGCCTTTTTTTGCTTTTCCTCTGTGTTTCTGATACATTCTGGATAGCTTCCTCAGCAGCTCAAAGAGGTTCGAGGCATTCACGTTGGGTGAAGAACTAAGTGTACCAAAGTCCTAAGGGTACCAAACAGTATAGGTTCAAGACTGCTTCTGGGATTAGGGGCAGGCAGTTAATTGCTTTGTAATTTTGTTTGGTACACTTTTTTTTTTCTTTACTTAAACATCCTTTGGTACTAAGATCCATTAAACCTGAGATAATCAAAGCCCTGTGTGTAGCTCGGGAGGTAACAGTGAAAGCTGGACCTGGTATCGAAGGCTGGCCCATATGAAAGGGCTGCATCTAGAGGCAGGTTTCTTTTGTGAGTCTGCAAACTGCTTATCAGTCCAGCTGCAGAAGGGTTGTAGATGATTCCTTGATGATGTACGTAGGGTAACAGCAACATCAGAAATGCTCAACTGTCCCTTTTTTTATTTTTATTTTTCCTTCCTGCATTTGCTTTCCAGTAATTTAAAAAACGCCAATCTGTTACCTTTTTAGTGGTTGGAGGAATTAGCAGCGCTTGTAATTTAACCGGTATGAGCCAGGTTTCATGTTAGTGGTCAAAACTTGAGGGCTGGAAAGTAGAAAAAGATTCCTAAAGCTGGAAGATTGACAGGCAGCCGTGCCTTCAATGAAGCACTCCTGAGACAACAGCGAAACATCAAACAGCATTTTGGCTGTAGACGTAAAGAAGCATTGCACATGTATATACCAGAGGACAATATTTATTGTGCTGTTTCAAAAAAAACACTGCACTAGACATCTTAACAGCATTAACAGATTTAATGGGCAGGTAGGAGGCAGCCTCTGGGTTTCTAGACATTCCTTTGGCGCTCTATTTGCAATAGGTGACTTGAATTATTAGACAATTAAGATTTTGGATGAGACTATAGCTACTTGGTGAATAATGCAATATGAATTAAAGTTGATTGGTTTCTCTGTCTTTAAAAATGCATGCTGTGGGCAAGGGAATGAGCAGGATGTCCTTGGAAGGAAATCTCATTCTTCTCCACCGAGGCTGCTTGTAAGATGCCTTAGAAAAATGGCCAACCCACCGATACCTCACAGAGTCCTGATGTCTCTGTGCCATGCAGTGGAGAAGCAAAGGCTGTCCCTGGGCACCTTCCTGCTAGACCGTCCTTTCAGTTGTGTTACCTTAAGGCCACACCTTGCAGTGGCTATCTCAGTGATTCTCTGAACATGAGAAAGTCTGTCTCTTTGATTAAGTGATTTTAAAAATAACAAGGATGGTGGTGAAAAGCCAACCCACTCCTAGTCATGTTTCTTTTTCCTGATTCCTGAAATAAAAAGGAAGGCTAGTTGCTTATTTCACCTGTTTTGTTTACAGTGCAGCTTGACCCCTTTTTAGTAAAAGTAGATAATGAATTCACTTTATAAAGTAATTGTGCTTTTTGTAAATACATAATCTTTAACTTTATTGCAGTGTAAAACTGCAAAATTACAGCATCTTAGTTTTGCAAATCCACAGTTAAAAAAAAAAGAGTCAGAAAAATTATTCCATTTATTATATGGCCATTTAGCTAATACATTTATTTTAAATTGTTTAATACTACTTCTGTTGAGTACGGTAACCCTTTTCCTCTGAAGTAGTATAACCTAGAAGTAAAAATCTGATTCTATGGTTTTGTTCCCCCCTGAACTGAGAAGGGATGTAGCTTCAAGAAAACTGCTTGAGAGTTATGAAGAGTCTTTTACTAAGGTGTAGTATGGCTAGAATGCATAAAGCTCCTTAGTTGTAAGGCAGCAGCACTGTGAGACAGAGTTGTGTATGTTCAGCTAAAAATCACAGAGAAAACTGCATAAAAATACACAAATGTTCTTTTTTTAAAGTAGTTGTTGCTCTATTCAGGAAGGTGGCTGGCATTGCAGTGGGCACAGAGTGCCACTGGGCTAGTGCAAAGTCTACGGGGGGGGTCACACCCCAGCTTGCCCGTTTGCAGGCACTGGCTCTGCCGTTGCGCACTCAGCAGCTCAACTTCCCCTCTGCAGAAGGGGAAGCCTTGTTTATCTCCTAGGAGATGGAAAACCAATTTCTACTTCCTGATGAGAAGCTGACAGGCCATTTGACTTAACAAGAGAGGCAGGCAGTGTGATTGGGAAGAGGGAAATTGTATGCCATAACATACCAATATAAATGCAATTTATTTTGCATGTGCTGTGTAGCTCCAGGCACACATTTTGGGGGGTGTGAGAATTCTTTGCATGATGAAATGTGAGCTCTAAATGGCAAAAAGAGGCAAATTTGGCATCCGGACTGTGTTTATAACCTTGGTTTTATTTTTACTGTAATTGCTTAGCATGCTCTTATAAATGCTTCTAATGTATTTGGGGGGCAAAGTGCAGAGAAGCTGAAAAGATCAGCACGAGCGAGCTGTTAACTCGGGATCTATCTTGTCCCACAGCTGCAGACTTGTTCTGACATGTGGCCAAGACTGCTGCTATTCTGGTACTGCCTTTGCTAGTGTCCTGTCCCCCCCAGCTCTCCGGTAGGACATCTCTGTTGAGCTCCTCACTTCTCTTGAAACCAGGCAGCTCAGTACCAACTAGCCTGTTTAGCTTGTCCATCCCGTAATGCGTCAGCTGTCGGGGAAAAATGGGCATCATTGGTCTAACCCCCCATTCCTGGTTCTCTTCGTTTCCTATTCTAGCTCTTTGATCATTTATATGAGTTTGTTGTGAGCATCTGTGTGTTTTTAATGCCGTGTGTCAGTGAGCAGTTAAGTGTGGTTGCTGATCTGTGAAGCCAGGTATGTTTTCTAACGGCAGCTCCCTTCTGAGCGCAGCTGTAGGAATGAGTCACAGTTAATGCAGTAAAATGGGGTAATAATGAGCAGGATTAGCTGATGTACCTATGAGGTAAGTTCTATAAATAGGTTGAAGGAATTTTGTTTGTATTCCAGTGTTTCGGTATGACTTTGTCTTCCCTAGTCAGAAGCAGCAATTAGAAAGCAAAGAAATAAATAATCTGAGTGCCTCATACGGCATTCCATGTTACCGCATAGTCTTTCGTATATGGCAAATGGTCTTTGAGCTCTGCAGCAGTCCAAGGCCAAGGTTCAGTTTCTCCTGTGCCCAGCCACAGGAGGAACACGGTTCTCCATTAGAAGCCTTGGGTCAAGGCTTGGTTCTGCTCGGACCTTGGTGAACACAGCTGCAGGAAAACATTTCTGAGAAGTTTGCTGTCCTTTTGAAGCCTTTTAGAGATTACAGCTCACTGTAATCGAGAGACGAGAGGGCTTCCCAGAGAGGGCAAAGGAAAGAGAAAAATTGAAATACCTTTCACTTGTCTGTGATTGAACTGGACTAGTATCAGTGCTCACAAGTGGTGATTGTGTATATAGAGGCTGCATTTGTGGGTTTCAGGTGTTGTAGGTGATGTTTTTAACACAGGACATTCATTTGTAGTGTAGATTTAATTAGTAGGAAGTCGATAAGACTTGTTTATTAAAACTTCATGGTAAGTCAGTAAAATACGGATTGTGAATGAAATTTTGAGCAGTTGGAGGCCGAGAGGTTAGAGACAGGATGCTGAGCTTGTAGAGTTTGCCGCGCTTCAGCCCCATCTGCTGTGATGATCCCGGCTGTAAGGTGACTGCTGTTTCTGGTGAGCGCTTCAGATCCTGCAAAAATACCCCGTCTCGGGTGTGAGTTTTAGTAATACATCAGCAATGGGGAGCCCGCCGCAGCTTCAGTACTGTTTGCTTCAGCAGATGTCTGCTTTGTGGTGGAGCCTCAGAAAATGAAGGGCTGAGAAGGTGAACAGGTTCATCTGTCCACGTGCAGCCTGCCAGGAGCTGGGTCGGGGCTCGGCTCCTGGCTCTCGGAGGGGCTGCGGCGCTGAGCGGAGCTTGCCAGGCTGATTTTGGTTCCTGGCTTGTGTTTCTGTGTACATGTGGATGCTGTTCTTCCCCAGCTGGCATCTTTGGCTCTGGTGTTAGCTGCACCCATGTCTTCTTACAGCGCAAGGTTAGTTTGCTACTGTCGGTCTTAAACAGAGCTTCGAGCTCGAGTCTCAAAGGCTCTGAAGGTACTGACAAAGGAGTTTTCAAATCTGCCCCTTCAGTTTTAGAAATCCGAATGCGGCTCGGCTAGAATTGATCCGTGCCAATTTCCCTTTCAGTTTCTTCTGCTTTCAGCCAGCTCCCTCAGATTCAATTCCGGCTTTTGTTCTCAGCTGGCTGAGCGGGGTTGATGTGGCCTCATGCTAATGCAGCGTTCTAGGTGGAGCAGATGTGCGCCCGCTCGCTTTCCGGCTGAGGAGGAATTCAGCGTTGGAAGGTGCGTGATCCGGGCTTGGACTTGCCTAAGCACAAATCCGAGTAATGAATTAGTCATCAGACACGGAATTCTTTCCCCCGGGGGCACGGAGAGGGAGGCTGGTACAGCCTAGCTGTCAGTCAGGAACTGCTGATGCAGGAGCTCTCGCCAGCTGAGAAGGTTTCCCCCACCCCTGCTATTATAGTAAGGCTAGGCTGCTGGATCCTTTAGTTTGGTATTTTGGCAGTAACATGAGTACTTTACAGCATGGGCTTAAAGGCTTTGGTCTCTTTACCTAACTTACGTGAAAAAGATAACTGGCTGTTTTGAAACCAAAGGCCATAGACCTTAATTGTGGCAACTCTGCAGTCTCCTACATGTCAGCCAATTTTACTGAGTCCTATTAATGTGGTAAGCAGGGTATGCCAGAGGGGTTTGCCATCCTCCATCCATTTTGGGAGTGATTGCATGGTTATTGAGGTATATGGGTGGTACTGGGGTGAGTTTGGGAAGAGATGTTTCTGCTCCATCACAGTCTTACCACCTTGCCCACAATTCTCATTTTGTTTTGGTTTTTCCTCTTTTGTTAGTGTTCAACTGTGACATGTGGCTGGTCTCCTGTATGATAATTCTTTTCTGAGATGTTAGAAGCTTTACCTATCAAATAAGGAAGAGAAACTATGGCACAGTGTGCTGGAAATGTAAAATTATAATATTGCAGGGGAATTTATTCTGAATATTGCAAGAAGCTGGGATTTACATGAAACTGCACTTTATACTTGCACTCTTTTCTCTGCAGTTACTTCAGCAAGATCATGCTGGAGTTTGAAAATGGTCTTTTTTACAAAACGTAGTCTGAAGAATGGAAGTGTTCAGTCCCTGGTGCTGTAATGTTGCTTTATAGCTCCTCCATACCAATTACAGGAGATCCCTCTTGAAATATTCTAAATTTAAAAAAAAAGAGAGGAAGAAGTTCAGTTATAGTGTTAAATACCACAACTTCCGTGAGTTCTCTTGCAAATATCCACCAGACTGTACAGTCTTCACGTGGTTCTGCTGTTGTGAGATTTTTAAAAAGAGGAAGTAACCCCAAACCTCTCAGAGTGTTAACCAATGTCAGTACAGGTTTTCATCTTTTAGGAGCAGCTTGTAATTGTAACCCAAAAAGGTGGTATTATTTAAATTATTTTTTTTCAGATGACAATATTTGGCTTTAATGGAATGGAGAAAACTGCCACTGTGAGTTTTCTTCCCATTCTTATGTTTACATTTTCCAGTCCTTTAGCTAGACTAAACCAATATGTCTTGGACTGCTTGAGAACTGGCTTTTTGTCATTCCCTGTTGTTCAATTTCAAGTTTGTTTACAGAAATTGGCGAAAATGAGGAAGTGTTGGAAGTACTATGCTTAGTTGCTTGAATGTTGTTGTGTATGGTAGAGATGGCAACTTCTCTGCTTAAAATGTTTGAGTCTTATTTGTGGATTCAGAATTGCTTTGGGTCATTGTTTGGTCATGCTGTTCTGCTTTTAATCTTTCAAGACTTACACTGATGAGATTTTTTAATACTGAGTTCTGCTTGTGATTTTTTAGTTAGAATTCAGTTCTGCTGTGTCGGAAGTGGGTGCAGCTGCTTTGCGCTTGCAGCTTCTGGATTACGTAGCACTAATTCTTTCTGTTTTGCATAACGTTTTACTGATCTTCGTTGGAAAGTTAATTTATCTCGATCCTTAGTTTTCTGTGCTGGAGCGTGACAAGAGGTTATTTGAACTGAAAACAAAGGCTCAAATGGCTATTTGAAACCTAAACAAAGCCGTGAGCGAGTTTGCTCTTTTCTTTTTTTCTCTGGTGTCTCTCTTGTGCACCACGCTTGGTGGAATTACTTGTTGATGGAGAGGAAAGTTCAGAGTTGGGTTGCAAAGACCGCGGCTGCTCTGAGAAGAGGCAGAAGAGAGGAGGCACAGCCCTGCCGTGCACTGTGTCTGCCCACCCACCTTAAACTTACCTTCTGTGCTTTCCTCCGGCACGTGGGAGAACAATTATCTCTTCAGATCATAGAATCATTGAATGGTTAGAGTTGGAAGGGACCTTAAAGATCATCAAGTTCCAACCCCCCTGCCATGGGCAGGGACACCTCCACTAGACCAGGTTGCTCAAAGCCCCATACAGCTTGGTCTTGAACACTTCCAGGGATGGGGCATCCACAGCTTCTCTGGGCAACCTGTTCCAGTGTCTCACCACCCTCACAGTAAAGAATTTCTTTCTGGTATCTCATCTAAATCTCCCCTCTTCCCATTTAAAACCGTTACCCCTTGTCCTGTCACTGCTCTTCCTGGCAAAGAGTCCCTCTCTGGCTCTCCTGTAGGCTCCCTTCAGATATTGGAAGGCTGCTATAAGGTCTCCCCAGAGCCTTCTCTCCAGGCTCCAGATCCTAATAAAAAATGGCCTATTTAATAGGCGTTCTGCACGTGGTATTTATTTACAAATATTCTTGATCTTTAATTCAGGGATCCAGCTCCGTTTACTTGCTGCGTGGTGCTTGCTTTCAGGCTGGGGAGTCTGTGAGAAGATGACTGACTGCAGAGTTGGACCGCGCCGCGCATCTGTCTGTTTAAAACAAGCAGTTTTGCGGCTGATCAAAGCGGGAGGATTATGCTGCTGCTGTGGAACTAAACTGGTGAAGGGGGATAAATGGCAGCTCTGAAGCAGGCCTACCTGAACTGACAGGCTCTTTGTTGTTGACAGGATAATGTGAATAATCTGTTTCTGGTTTTGTTCTCTTTTTTTTTTTTTTTAACATAGGTGTTGTTCATTCTGTTGGAATGCTTACTCTCTTACATTTCAAAGCCCAAGCAACTGGGTTACTTTTAATGGAAAGCTGTGTATATATATATATACACTTCCATATGCCTTGCAAAGTTTATCCTCACCTGGCTGTAAGAAATATAGGGCATCCTCTGTGGATGTGGGTTTTCAGAACACTTTATAAGAAAAGAGGGATTCCGTTTTGCACACATTTATTAATAGTCTGAATCTATAAACCTGCATGGAGACTCTTATATTTGTCTTATTAAGCAGTATATTTATCCCAGAAACTGAGAAGTATATGAAACTGGTAACATGTTACGGATCACAGTTGCCCTTTGTGCTATAGGTAGGCAGTCAGGTTATATCTTTTCTGCCCATACATTTCTAGTTTTATAATTTACCATATATTCTCACCTAAATGGCATTTATTTAGGTAACCATATTCAAAGGCAGTCTTTTTGCTTTCTCTCTAATACTGCTTTTTATTCATCCAAGGTGCACCTGTATGTATAGTGAGTATTTGTTATCAGGAAATATAATCTTAATGTAAAAAGAAATAGCTTTTAGAGCAAATAATTTTTTTTCACATGTTCTGCACATAAGCATTTTCATTTGTGGTTTTTTTTACAACTAATCTATGGATATAAATTGAAAATTATTTGCAAACCCCTAATTTTCCTGGGTTGAATTGAAATTCACGCAAAGCTTGAAGTTTCTGTGACCTGTTAATAACGAAATAAATCAATGCATAGCACAAACGTTGATCTAGTGATTTAGGAATTCAATCTGTTGAAAATGCTGGTTGTCCGTGTCCAGAAAAAGCCAGTTGAAGAACTAAACCAGCTGCTATTAGCTGTGGCCTTTTCGCTGTGGACAGTGACGTTCTTGTCTCTTGCATTGTTATTTTATTTCAAGTTAGAAAACCAGTAAAAAGCTGAAGACTTCCCTGTTAAATCAAGAGTAGAAATACGTCAACGTGCCAACTACAATCTGTTTCCAGTTAGTGCTCCTGTCAAATTGGTTACATTCACAAAGTACAAGTAGCATTTGTGATATCGGATCATTTTTAAGGGCAGATTTTGTTTAATAGCTTTCTCTTGTAATTTTTTTTTTTTTATTATAGCTTTCTCCTTACTGCACAGTGAGGAATTTTATGACTGAAACAGGAGTTGGTGTCAGATTCTTCGACAAGCTGATTTTGAGTCTGGATGTATCTTGCTTTTATAGACTACAATATTTCTTTTATATTTTTTCTGTAGCTAATTTAGTGTCTGGTAACTGAAGACGCTTCTATATTCCATAAAACTTTAGTGCAAGCATTTCAACTTGGGTTATGTGCAACTGCTGGGGAGTAGAAGAGGAAGAAGCAGAAAGCTGTGGTTTGGTTTCTGGGCAAGGAGTGAGTTCCTGCAAGGGGAAAAACCGAGACTGACGGTTTTGAACTGTTCATTAAATCTTGTAAGACTGTTGGAACCATGAGTGTCTTATAGAGGAAAATAAGATAACATGAGTAAGCTCAGAGCCTCTACTGCTCTCCAGTACATTGTTTATATATGACATTGTTTTCCTTAGAATTGTTAAAATGGGTCTTCCGGATTACCTTAAAGGTATCTCGACTTGCTTATCTTCTAAGCAAAAGACTTGTATCTAGGGATAAGGTCTGTGCTGCCTTGCCTCTGAGGTTAAGTTGGCTAGCTTGGTTGATGGGCTGTTTCTCTTGTGTGGAATTTTATTGAAGTGTTGTTGAAAATCTGGATACGGCTCTGTAATATTGAAAAAATGTAGGCTTTGATGTCTGCCTAATTAGGTAGTCATCATTCTTAGCTCATTGCCTGTAAGTTAAAGCTATCTAAAGGGTACAGAGATGCTGGTGTATATTCTCCTAGAAACCATGAACAGTGTAGACCAAGGCTGTAGAAAAGGTATTGTGATTTTTTTTGTCGTGATTGAAAAGTATGAATAGATTTGCTGGTGGGTTCTGAGTGATGTGGACGTTGTTCCTTCCTTTTTTTTGCTTTATGATCATCTTCTGTGGCACGTGATCAGATAACGCACTGGTATTTTGTGTGTTCCTTGAGGTGCTCTCTCACAAGCTTTCCTCTTTGTTTTTTTTTTTTTTTTTTTTTTTTCCCTCCTGAAATTATCCTTTCAGTGTAGCAATTGAAATAATTTTGTTTGTGACCATCTTATGCTGGTCATCAGAATGACTGTTCCAGTTGTGAAGAGGACCTCTTGAATAATAGCCAGATCACACCTCATTCCATGGTCCACTGCTTTAGCTGGTTTTTGGTGTCAAAATTTACTTAGGATGAGCTCTATTTTAAGCTTCACAGGGCAGCTGGTGCTGGCAGAGACCAAGGATGTGATAAGGTAGCAAGAGGGAGTTTTGTGCTCCTGCCGCTTCGTTCTCTGCATCGCCTGTGGCCAGAGGTGTGAGGCCTCTAGGTTTTGCATTTCCTGCTCTGCCATGGGTCTAATGGAATTTCAGACATTTCACTGTGCATTAGGATCTCAATTTTGCATATTTAACCTGTCCAAGGTTGCAATTTACATATTTAAAGCATTTCCTTTTTGGGGGGTGGGTGCTGTTCATTTGATTTGGACTCCAGCTTTCATCAGCAGCATGGCATTAAGAACTTTATCTTAATACAAGCTTGAGGAAAAAAAAAATATCTTTCTGGCTTCTCTCTGTGTATGAAAGTGTGTTGGAGCTTTCCCTGGTGATGCTGATACTTCATTTGCATATCCTGGAAGTGATTTCTTATAATAAGTAAATTTATCCCATGGAAGAAACTTTAATCATCTAGATTATTTTTTTTTTTTCATTACTTCCCCATACCCAGTTGCAATTTCATGAAATCTGGTAGAGGTTCCAAGACCCTTAAGGACTTACAATGTTAAAATGATTCATTAGTTGTTCTAATTACGTGACTTCTAGGGCATGCCTGCGTGCTTCAGGGCAAATAGGTATAATGACAAATTCATGGTACCTGGCCTAAATGAAGGCTTCTCCTTAAGTGAGTCTGGACAGCTGGTGTGACTGTTAAGAATTGTAGCCCCTGCAAAATGCAAAATATAGTGATTGATCAGATAATAATGGCTACTATACGTGGGTGTCTTTATTTAGCAGCTACTTGTTTGCAGGGCTGAAAAACTTGTCACTGGCCTTTCTCCCAAGGGTTAATGAAGGATTTGGTTTGTTGCTGTTCAGAGTGCTCCTTGCTCTTGTTAAAATCAATGGAGACGGTTTTTAAGAAACTTCCTTTTTTTTTTTTTTTACAGCTACAAAGGGAAAAGTCTTTTCTCTGTCAAGCAAACGGAAGTAAACAGATCTATATTTTCCTGTGATTGATGTGGGCTGATATGACCTGCTTTTGAAATTGAAACTGCAGGCGGCTTCAGACATCTGTATCGCAGGTAGCTTCTCTGAGGTGGACTTGTAGATAAGGCTGTTGTGTAGCCTCTTCCAGTGCTTAATGTCAGAAAGCTGAGCTAAGATGTGTTAATTTTATTAATGTAAGTAAATTGGAGCAGTGATAAAAGGGGGTGGTAATTCATAGAAGTGTATTTTAAAGAGCAGTAGACTTGAGTCTTTCCATTTTAACTTCAATTCCTGTTCAGGAGGGGTAAAAGGCCATTCGCTGAAACTAAGAATAACAAGAGTTTAATTACCTCACAGTAGAAGAGAAGCTCTTAATCTAATGAAAACCATAATGTCAGGAGCAGCGAAACCAGCTTCTTGGGAGAAGTTGTGTCTGATGGTTTGTCTTGTTGGTCATCATGCCGGAGTTAGGCTGCGGGATGCTATTTCCAAACAGCAGTGGAGTAAATTTCTGTTGGACTGGGGTTGTAACTGGCTTTCACCTGTGCTTTGTCAGCAAATGCTGAAAGAAAGGCACACTGGAACTTTAAAGTTTGTTTAGATTTGCCAAAATAGAGTTTTAGTGTATGTTATTAATTTGTTATAGTATCAAACATCTTTTGAAAATGCTTGTTGGAAGGTTTCCTCGAGTTTGAGTGAGGAGGGAGAAGTTAAGTTGTTGATACATCTGTAAATGGAAAATAAACCTAAAATTGAACCTAAAAGTAGCTTTCTGTTACTCTATCTGGAAGTGATCGTTTGGAGTCTTGAATGGTACTACAGGGAGTAAGAGAACTGGTCCCATTGGATCTGCAAATAACATCTGAGGGCTAAACACTGCACCACCATCACCCTGTGCTAGCGGTTTGGGCTGTTTTGTTGCCTTTTTTTTCCTCTTGCCACCCTGGAATAGAGAAGTCCCCAGTGACATTTCTCACAAATGCAGAGTTCTCTTAGGAAAAATGTGGCTGTTGGAAGCTGTAGGACTCTGGAGCGAGCCATGTGTTGTTGCTGTGGTTTAGTAACCACAGGCTACTTGAAAGGAACGATGCAGAGAGGTATGTGGAAGACAGCACACATTCTCCACTTCCAGGCAAGAACTGTTTTTTCTTGCATTTCCTTTAGAGAAACAATCAGGCTCGTTAAGATGATTAATTAATGCAGTTTTCTGCCATTAATCTTTCTGAACACCAATATATATAGCGTGCAGTAAAATCCATTAACATGCTGTGACCCTGTGCTAATTGTTAAACTCTGCTCTTCTTTGAACGGCTTAGTACTGCAGTAGATGCATGTAGATTACAGTGGGGTAAGAATGGCTCCCTCAGAAATGAAAATATTTAATTTGAAAAAACAGATAGTAATGCTACTTCTCTCGCTCTTTGGCTGTTGATTAAGTGGAGTAGAGCATGTCATTAATGGTGTTAAAAGTTATTAAGTAGGAGTGAGAAAGACATGATATGGGAAGGGAGAAAATCGGTGCATCATCATGTACAACCTTGGCCCTGTGTCAGGTTCATCCATAAGAGAACTCCTTTAAAAGTTGTTTTAGCTATTTATTGTACAATTCACTGGCTTCGGAAAATAAAGATGATGGAAAAATGAGCACAGTCAAGGTTTCAGACAAACCATGGGTTTCATGTGACTGTGATTAGAGTGACTCCAGTACAATGGAAATAAGTGCCCAACAGGACTTGCTAACTTTAGGGAGTCTTTCAAAACCTAGTCAAAGCTAGTAAAAGCTACATAGAAAAGAAATTTTACAGGTTTTTACTGTTTTACAGTAATAATGGGAATACCCGCTTGAAGTAAAAACATGGTATACTTAAAAAGGTAGCTAGTGCCTGAACATCAGGAAGAACGAGATAGAAGGTTAAGATGACTGCAGGGAGTAAATCATTGATAGGAGGCTATGCTCATCTCCAGACTGGATAAAATCCCACACAGCTATGTTTAGAGAAGTATGTGATTGTCTTCATCTTCCCAATTGCATCAAAAGGAGTTATTTACATCTTGTAAATTGATGTTTCTTGTTTAAATCTGCAGGGTATTCTTGATGCTGCTCTTCAGTTGATTGTAGAAACTAGTTGGAGGAGAAAGATTTATGGCTACAATTTACTTATAATCTCAGTGTGTTTTCATTTGATTCAATTGAGACAAAAAGTTTGACCTCCTCTTACGAGAAGACCACGTGAACTCATTATTCAGGTAAAAAAACCAAACCAAACAAACCAAACCAAAAAATCCCTACCATACTCAAAACCTCACTGTTTTAGACGAAAGGATATGAACTGTAGATAAATGAACTTTTAAAAATTATGTACTATGGGAAGGCTTTCTGTTTCAAGCAGATGCTACGTTCGAGTATGCAGTAGCGGTGAATTCCTCTTAGGGTAACAGCTAACAGCAAAGCTCTGAGTTACTTCAAGGTTCAGTAAATCTGTTGGTACTGCTTGATGCTGTATGTACTGTAACTGCCTGGATCATGTTGCTGGACATCCATGAGGACAGAGATCTGCTCCTGCCACGGTGGGAAGCCTGACACTGCCATACAACACTCTGTTTGAATCTGTCTGATGTTCCTTTGGATGCTTTTGGTCTCTTAACTTTCAGAAAACTTTTTTGAAACTTCTTCAGGCAACTCCAGCTTCAATGGATATTGAACATTATTTGTCCAGTGCAAGCCATCTGTTATCTGTTTTGCCAGCCTTCAGTTAGTAGTATTCAAAGAAAAAAAAAATGCTTCCCTCAGTGCTGCGTTTTTTTTGCTTTTACCTTCTTCAAACAACTTAATTTTGTGGTATTCATCCCTTTGCCCAAGTTTCTTATCTCTGCAATCCAGGCTTGAGGACTCACTTGCAGACCTAGTATTTGGAGATGCAGGGGTAGGAAGTAGCGTTATCTCAGTTATTGGTTTCTTTTGCATTTCTTCCATTAGTCTTCATTTGTACGATAAAGCTGCCTAAAACTATGTTCATTTCAACCAACTGGTTGGTGGAAATTGATTTTTGTGCGGTCATAAATGATGGCATTCTTATACCACTTGAATCTGGTTGGAAGATCTGGTACTCGTGATGGTGACACAGGATATAAACATCTCTAATGGTTCTGTTCTCTGGACCTCTGCAACGGTGACTAGGCTTATTTGGTCACAGTTTCACCCTGTGCTGATATTTCTCAATTCCTAGTATGCATGCATGTAGTAAAGAATGCTTTTAGGACAATAACTTTGTGGTGAGACCCCCCAGAACGTGCTTCTCAATTCTAGGAGGGTGCTGCATGTTCGTATCTGCTGCAGTTGTATTTTTGCTTAGTTTTTTTCCCCCAACTTAGCCACTCACAGCTGTGACAATAGCATGAAAGTCTCACACTCCTCTTAATGTAAATTTTTGACCACCTGTAAATAGGTGCTATTTGTGGTGGCGGATGGCATCGCTTACACCAGGTCTCGGCTGCATTAAACTGCTTTAATCTTCTATCTGGACTTACCCTTCACTAGATCCATCACAGGTGTTTATTCAGAACCTTTACATTGTTTAATACTGTATGGAAGGATGGCTAATTCCAGGGTTCCCTTTCCTCAAATCACTGGTTTCTGCAACCTTTGGCTTTTAGGCAATCTGATTAAAAATTGTGTCTGGTAGAAAGCAAGCTGATCCTCCCGGTGTTCCACTTGTGTGATATTGGTGAGTGTGGGCCAATGATGACGAGGGTTCTTTTTGTCTTATGACCGCACTTGCAGCCAAATTGAGTTATTTGAAACTAATAATAAATGCTACCATTGTGAAAAGGATGACAGGTCTTTTAACTTAAGGTATTTTGACATTGGCATGAAACAATTGCGGTTTCTGTCAGCACTGTGGGCAGTTTTTGGCAAAAGGCCTCTGAGGGCACTAAGCTTCTGTTGTGTGTTTGCAAACAACTTGAACTGCTTACTTGTCTTGTAACTTGAGAGGGGAGAAAAAAGTTGAGTAGATAGCAGCCTGAAAGGTTTTGTGTGAAGTTAAAGACTTATTTGGCTTCTGTAAAAGTGTTATTTGAGGAACGCTTAGACTCTTTTTTCCAACTAGAAAAATGTGGGATTTTTCTCCACTTTTCACAATTGCAACTGAAGTGACTTTTTTTGTGATTTGAAAACATGTCTTATATTAGCAACAGAGCATAGGCATCTCTGTACTTTTTGAAAGTTTGGATTGTGAGAATTTCCTGTGATAAAACAGTAAAACTGTTCATTTTCTACTAGCAATTAGACCATGTTTCACTGAAAAATAGTTTAAAAAAAACCAACCACACCAACCACAAACCTGAAATGAGCGACACCTTCCAATGGGCTGCCTGAAATTGTAGTAGCCTACTCCTATTGCTAGGTTATTTTTTGTAGGCTGCAGGGAAAAAGAAATCAAGGATAAATTGAAGAGCACTCCACATACTTTTTTGGTGTCTTAGTTCCAGCATTTAAACTTAGAATTGAGTTTAAAGGAAGAATTCAGTTTGGTTTTAGACATGGACCATACATGCTACTGTCTGTATAGAATGAGAATGAAGCTAATTATGTATGAAATAACCTGTGTTAGTTCTGGAAGACAAGTTTGATTTATTGCACTGTGGTACTGAAGGGGAGGTTCCATGAGGAACTCGCTTCCATTATTACTTTTTTTCTGTCTCTGTAACAGGTTATTTACTACTGAATAATTGGGGTAGGGGGTAGGCTCTGCTCTTAAAATGCCAGTGGAGTTTCCAATTCCTCTGTGACTTTCTTGGTGGTTATTCACATATTCAGTAAGCTTTCTGAATATCAGCAGACTAATCTTACTGGATATTAATTACCTCCGTGACGTGCTGTATAGTCAGAGAGTGACTTTGTTTCTGAGATATTTGGGCTGTTCACAGTTGCCAGCCGTACAGCCAAAGAGGAATATTTGGTCACAGGTCTGGTGCAGGCAGATCCACAGACTGTTTGTAGCCTTAGAGTTTGGGACTGATGATTTACTGTAGTTTGAAACACAAGGAACTTTAAATCTAAATTTGAATCCTACATAGAAATTAGAAGTCTTTAGAAGTTGGAATGCATTCTTATGACAACTTTCATCTTATTTTAGATGAACATCTCATGAGGTCGCTCCTTGTTCTGTTTTGAAGCTCATATTCTTGCAACATCATAATTAAATGGGATGCATTTTCTAACTTTAACATGTATTATTTGATGGGTTTTTTTGAAACATCAGAAACTGGAATAGCTTAACATAGAATGGTAAGAGAAAAACAGACTGCTTTTCATTGAAAAATAGAGGGAATTGAACCAATATTTATTCTGTTTTTCTAGCTGGTAGTTTGTTTCAGGCCCGTGTCTGTGAGCGATCAGCTGTATCTATCTGTCTCCTAGTTAAGGAAAGCTGTTGACATGATCTCTGATTAATCACTGTGATCATTTGAGACTTGTTAGCTGCTGAAATAATGAGAACATATCCTCTTTGTTACATTTGTAGCAATGGGTTTTTAGCATATATCAAATATTGCACAAGATACTAAAATCTCATAACCCTTTGAATGAAACCTCTCTGGTTGATCACTTGAATTGGATGGATAAGGCAAGATAATTTGAAATGTATCTCTTTTCCATCAAAAAGGATTATTTGAAAATTGGTCTTTCCTACCCTACAATGTCTGAATGGTTCTGATGCTTAAGATACCTTCTTTGGTGATCAGAAGAGCACTTTCTTCACTAACTTCTAGAAAACCAAGAAACTGTTGCACCAAATACTGTTAAAGTACAAGAGGAATCTTTGTCATGGCTATCCTGCTTGGAAATAAAATTGCTACTCTAGGTGGGATGTATTGATGTTAATTTTGACAAAAATTTCCGTAAATTCTTGGCGCTCCTTGGTTCAGACTTTGAAGAAAGCTTTGGATTCTTTTGCTGGAGGTTCAGTGTTTCATGTCTCTCAGGTGCCTAAGACGTAAGGAGCTGAAAGCTGTTTTGGAGCCTTGGTGTCTTATTTTAGTACACCAGCTTGGTCACCACCCCTGCTATCCGATAGCCTTAATCCATCATGGAAACCTACCTGCCTCTCGGCTTTCAGCTATGCTGTCTTGTCACGAACTATTATTTCTACTTGCCTGTGCCTTTGAAGGTAGCAGTTTATATTTTTTTTCCTGAACTCAAGTCACCCTGACTCTTTTATTAGCTAAAACTATTAATTGGTTTTGCTGATGAGTCTGAATTGTGATATTGTGCTGTTGCAATCTCAGTAGGATATGGATGGCCTTTCATGCAGTGCCTGTCAGAAAATGGATCATCTGTATTTGAATCTTGACTATGTAGCCATTATCCTCCAGTTTCTAAATATTGATAGCTTATTACACAAGTCTTAAAAAAACAACCCCAAGCCTATTTTGTGAGTGAGCTGTTTCCTGAGCTCTGAGATGGAGAGTTTTTCCCATGTTTCTCAAGTTGCAATTTTGGTGTCTGAGACCAGTACAAGCTCGGACCAAAAGTGTTTCTTCAGAAGTGCCTTCACAACAGAAACTCATCTAAACAGACTTGCAGGGAGTTTCATGCTCTCCTCTACCTACTGCCTTTTCTTATTTGGGAAGCTGTGATGGGTTCGGAGATTTTGGGGCGAGAGAGGTAGTGTGGGAATGCAGAAACTGGGCTCAAACAGTTACACTCCCTGGGAAAAACCCATCTCATTTAGACTCTTGGACATTTGTTTGTTCAATATCTACATACCAGCTTAGCTTCAAATCTGTCCGCTTGCATGTTGCGGTACACCTAACTCACTAATAGCTGCATTGATTGATTTCTAACAGCGAAGATAGCTGAAGCTTGATTAGGAGGGAAACGGGTTGTTGAATTTGAGACTTGCTGATGCACTATGCATTGATATGTCATCACCTATAGATGCCCATATTTCTCTAAGGAGATATCAATAGTAATGTAAGGTACATCGTGTTAGTGACAATCACCCGATTAGGTTTGGCTTTGCCAACAGGACGCCTCATTTGGAGAAATCTGCAGGATTTTTTCAGAAAGATCCTATTTTATTTTTTTTACATAACAGATGTAAAGTATTTTTGCAAGCTTGTCTTCTTCAGGTCTAACATAAATAACATTTTAAACAGTTTAAACTTGATGAAGTTGAGTTTGGACTATTCTGCAAAGTGAGCTGTTGATTTTCCTGCAGTAGTTAAGAAGAGGTCTCTGAACTGGAGAATGAAGGTATTTTGTGGGAGGCCTGTTAGCTTCATCTGAAGTTTTTCATCTTCCCCATTTATTTCCTCTTTGGGGTTTTCTTTATTCTTGATTTTTCTTGTTCCAGCCTTGCAAATGCTCTCACAGAATAAAAAGTACCTGTGTTTTACAAGGGGATTTCTTTCTTAAAAGAGCTGACACAGATGAGTGAGCATCACCCAGATTTGTCTCCTGCTTTCATGTACTTTCCTGATGTGTCACTGGAGCCTGACCTCACTTATGTTGGGCACTCGTGCTTTTAAAAAAAAGCTAAATAAAGGAATCTGAGGCAGTAGCACATTCTCCAGGGAACTGGCATGACTTGGAGGAGGAAATAAGATTTGGGTACGAGGGTGTGGCTTTCTTTAAACAGCACATCTAGACATAAAATAGTTCTGGTACTCAGAATTCATGAACAATTCACTTAGGAGAAAAGTAATGAACAAAAAAATTGTAGAGGCTTTGTTTAAGCAATTTAGTTGAACATTTTGTAGACATTTTTCCCCTTTCAAGCACTGGCTGTTAATTCTGGCATTAACTCCTTTGTCTAGTAACCCTGCCAAGCCAGACATGTATTTGAGGCTAGTTGTGGGTATGGTGAGGAAATATTCCCGCTTAATTCAGACTTATATATTCAAGGTAACGGTCTTGATCATTGTGTTTGACACACCAGGCAGTGCAACTCAACGTAAGGCAACAAAACGTGAGGTTCACTGTGATGGAGATCCGTGATGAAAACTCAGAATTGTTTTTCTTATTAAATTGTGTGTTTGTACATAGTACAACACAATGTAAAATTATTAGTGTTGAGAATGCAGCATATTAAGAAAATGTATAGCTTTTTGCCCCAATCTTGCACAGGTTTCTTCAAGACTGGAACACAGCATTACTGAACTGATGCCGTGAGACCAGATGCTGTCAGAAAGTTGCTGATGCAGAGCAGTCTCTCCTGGAAGTTTTTGTTCTTACTGCCTGAGGACATCTGACTCCAATGCTGAAAGACTCTAAAGAATTTTATAATTGTTGCCCCTTAGAAGTTGGTAACCTTCTATACTTGTGTCAAGATATACACACTCTGTTGTTTTTTCTTATGAGTCTCTAGGGAGTGGGTTATCATGGATAATAATAAATGTAATCTTCCAACCAACCGTGAACTGCTTGTTGGTCAGTATTTAACTATCCCTTCTTAATATTATCCTTATAATATTACTTTAGATGATTTTTTTAAATAGTTGTGAAATAGAAGTGGAAAAGGAGAAGCTAATTTTCCTTTAACTTATGATGTTGAGCAAGCTGAGCTACTTCAGAAAATCTCTACTTATTTCTGAGAAGCAGCTGGTAAAATTCCAGGCTGAGCAAGTGAATAGAGAGCAGACATCACCACCAGTGTATTTATTGCAAAGTTATTTCTCTGGACTGGTGTGGTTTGTAACTTCTGAACATCTCTGGCCCTGTAATGTTGTTGTCTTGTCTCTGGTGCCAGCTTCAAAACTGTAGCTGCCCAGTTTGTCCACCTAAGTCTCCCACCTAGTAATTTTACTTCACTTAATTGGTAGAACAGAGTAAAAGTTCTCTATATTTGACTCCTGTTTATTTACTTTAATTATAGTAAATTTTGTCAGAAATAAAATACCGCTGTGCCTCATATGTTATGAAGCTCATCACAGTGAGCTTCATTTTCTTCTATGGATATAAGACATTGTTCTCCATATCAGCTGTGAAGTTGAATGAAGTCTTCTGAAGTCTGCACCTGTGTTAGTGCTGGAACTAGGAACCAAAGCTTTACCTTGAGAATTGGCAGTGCAATGTGGTTTTCACCCACAAGATGCAACTGTATAGCATCTGTGAAAGCTGTTAGTGAGATCCAGTTATGAACCATGACCTTTTTGAGCCCGGGTCTGTATACTTTGACCAAGCAGTGCTGTTCTTGAAGTTTACCTTCTCTGTGTTTATCTTCTTTGTGTCTTTAAGCCCTTGCTGTTTATGACACAAGAATTTCTTTAGCTCTTTACAGAGTGCTTAACTGTCAAGTCAGCAGTGTTGTAGAGACACTGTGGACATGAACTTGATAGCCTTTGTAAAGGATGGGGGTGACTGTCTTAATTTCAGTTCCTTAAGGTTTCTTTGCTCACAGCTACAATCAGTTTGGTGCTCTACTTGTGCATGCTATGTACTTTCAACAGTTAATTGAGTAATGAATGCCATTTGTGGTGTTGTTCTGGGGTATGTTTGTATCATCTCTGTGCCTTTGGCCAGTGTGCTGGGTTGTCTTCAGAAGTGCTAGCCTAGCAGGCCAGGTGGACACTGCTTCTCCAGAATACTATTACCCTGAGTTACACTTTCATGTACTTACTGGAGAGATAATATTCCCAAGTTCCACCTGCAAAATATGACCATGTAAAGTTATAAGCACGCCTCTTATGATCCACTAAATGTGGAGAGCTCCAAACAGACTGTTTGTCTTGTAGCCCTTCACTTTGACACAGCTATTACTGCTACTGGCTTTGGCTAGTTGTATAATTTTGTAATGCTGTTGTGGCTGGCTGGCTTACCTCCATAACCAAAATGAAGGTAAATTATAGCATTCAGCACAGAAATGGATCAGAAGTTAACAATGCTTGTGTTTACAATGCAGTTGGAAATTTATATTTGAGATGTCATGGTAATAGCGTGTCTTATTGTTCTAGCTTGTTTGTGCTTATCCTGTGATCTAGGGATTCAATAACACCAGTGCTTGATACTGTACTAGAAGTAAAGCGAGGCAGGAGGCTTTTAAAAAGGAAAATACTTAATCATTAACTATTGGAGTGGAGGTGGATTGTGGCTCTTGTGGGAACTTGTTGGTTCTTTTGCACATCATTACAGTGGTCATGGGTACAGCTCTTTGGGGAGATAGCAGGTTTTTTTTTTTTTCTTCTCTCAATGGTAAGCTAGGAATAGCTGTGTCCTTGAAGCACATCTTCACTCTGTATGTGTGTGGAAAAGATGTCCCTAAAGCTTATAGGTATTTGCTTCAGCTACAAAAAAATACAGCTGCAGAAGAGGAACCCCTTAAGTTTGGGTTTATTAAATCTGTAAGGCTGGAGGGATGGAAAGGCAGACCAAAAAAGCATGCAGTGAGGCTACAATGAGGCCGTGGCAGCAGTGCTCAGCTTTCTTGCTGTCCTTCAGCTGTCCTTTGTGGGCAGATGAGAGGGGCATGGCTTTTAGGTACGGATGGAAAAGCAGTGTCTCACTTCTTGTTTTAAACTATTTCCCCATGACTATTGAATCAAGTGCTGTTTAGCCTTGAGTGACTGAGCCTTATTCACTGTGGAATTTACTGAGGCAAATAGCTACGACATGCTGCTGCTATTTATAACGTTATCTCATTGTCTGTGGGTTACATGAAGCCGTGCGGTATGAGGATCTGAAGGACATGGGTGCAGGGAGACCCTTTAGAATGTGCAGCGTTTCAAAACTTTGTGTTTATTACTCGAGCATAACAGCAGGTGCAGTTCTCCTTTCAGATTGCAGCCTGATGTCCAGGGCTGATGGGTGACTTTGAGGATCTTTAAGTAATTTTGTCAAGGCTGAGATACTAATATCTTGCAGTAAAAAGACTGTTTCCCTCCAATCTCTGTAAACCTGAAAGTTGGGGAAGAAAGGTTAGGGGTATCCAGAAATGATGTTAACCTGTGACCTTTGTAAGTAGGCTTTCACCAGATATTTCTTCATAAATATTTTTCAGTAAATTGTAAGGTGAAAGGGCTCACATACTCATCCAGCTCATGGCTCCTGAGGGCTTTTGCAGGGCATGGAAGAGGGTTCTCAAAATGTGGTAGTCTTTTTTTTCTTTGAAACCGTATTTGGGAGTATTATAAGTTCCCAGTAACCCAAAATGGAGTGGTGCTGGAGATGGAATCTAAAGCAGGTAAGTATCTAAGTAGCCCTGAGAAAAAGTGTGTGGAGCTTTCCCTTTTGCTTTTAGGCTTTTTCTTTAATTTAGGTAGGAGCGCCTCTGTGGCTTCTCCTACCTCTGTTCTGGCTGACGTAAGTCAAGCCAGAAATGCGTAGCTGCAATGTTGTCCAGACCTTCAGGCTTTGCACTGTTCAGGATGCATCAGATTTGCTGTGTATCATCAGAGCATGTGGGTAGTAAAATTGGTAAGTCAAGTGGTTTGGGGAAGCATCCTACATATTGGCTGCAACTCCTCTGAGACTTCTGAAGATCCTGGACAAATGCATCTTCTTTCTACCTGGACAGGTTTTCTAGGGTTGGGGGGGAGAGTGCTCTGCGAAACATAGCATGTATCCGTGATGCTGTTCAAGCATCAAACAGTCTGTCTCGAGGACCTTCTTAAGACGTCTTACTGGTGATCTTTTTGGGAGCTGCTTCTCTTCAAACACCCTGAAAATTTTGACGAGGAGCCATTAGTTAAAACTGTCATATCAGCTCTCCTTTTGACCTGGAAAAGTCAAGTTCTCAAAAAAATGTGTTATATGTAATTGTAAATATGTCTGTGGCCAGAATATCCAACCTCTGTTGATACAGGTGTCACTGAAGCCTTTTGTCAAAGTAGATGTGAAATCAATATCTACCAGATGCCTTCAACTCAGAAGCAAACAAAGCTTATTTTTGGATCTCAGTCTTTTGAATTGGCTTCAAAATATTGGGAGGAGTTGGGAATGGGAATAAACAGAAGAAATACCTTAAGAAATCAGCCTGTCTTATGCTACCAAGCATGATTATTAATTCCTTCAGTGTGATGGTGTTTTTCCAAGTACTGGCCAAAAACCAGTCAGAATTTGTGGGGCCTCCTGGAAGCCAGCTTCAGTACTAGGGAAGTGCCCTTCAAAGAACTTGGCTGTTGGAAAACAATGGAAGAATATATACTTTTGTTTGGCTATGTTCCTAGAAAACACAGGCTTTGTTGGTGAACACATAGCAGAGATGACCTTAGCCATGCCTTTAAACATGCTATGAAGATTTAACCCATTGCATTCCTTTGAAGAAAGCTGAAGCACAAGAATGTGCACACACAACTGTGTGTGTAAGCCCTCTGATACTGTCAGAGGGCAGAAGCGTAATTCTAGGATAAACCCGAAGACCAGGAAAACTTGGATTTGTTAGAAAAGTGTTCTCTTTCTTTCAGTGAGGCTGCAAATGTCAGGTATCTGGCATGAGAATTCAAGGGCCAGAAGAGGCCTTAGACTTGCATTCCTTCACGCTTTGTGGGTATGCTCGCTGGTAACTGGCTGAAATTTGCAGAGCAGCTAGAGTAGGAGGTATTTAAAGTAAATAAAATCAAGCTAATAATGTTTTTTTCTATCACTTCATAATTTTAATGATTTTTCCATTTAGAAGATCCTCTTCTTGAAGGATCAAGAAGAGGACGGGAGGTGATTGTCCCCCTGTACTGGGCACTGGTGAGGCCCCACCTCGAGTGCTGCATCCAGTTTTGGGCCCCTTACCACAAAAAAGACATCGAGGTGCTGGAGTGGGTCCAGAGAAGGGCAACGAAGCTGGTGAGGGGTCTGGAGAGTGAGTCTTATGAGGAGAGGCTGAGGGAGCTGGGGTTGGTCAGTCTGAAGAAGAGGAGGCTGAGGGGAGACCTTATTGCTCTCTACAACTGCCTGAAAGGAGGGTGTAGAGAGGTGGGGGTCGGTCTCTTCTCCCAAGTCACAGGTGATAGGACCAAGAGGAAATGGCCTCAAGTTGTGCCAGGGGAGGTTCAGATTGTATATTAGGAAAAATTTTTCTACTGAAAGGGTTATTAAGCATTGGAATGGGCTGCCCAGGGAAGTGGTTGAGACACCATCCCTGGAGGTATTTAAAAGATGGGTTGACATGGAGCTTAGAGACATGGCTTGGTGACGGTTTTTTATCAGAGTTAGGTTGATGGCTGGACTTGATGATCATAAAGATCCCTTCCAACCTAGACAATTCTATGATTCTATGAATCTTTTCTTCCAGCTAGGAGGTAGGAAACCAGATAGCATTTGGTGCCTCCTCAGGGCCACAAAGCTGCCTTTTTCCTGTTACTGGATGTAGAAGACGATGCCTATGTTGAACTGCTCTAACAACCAAACCAAATTAATGCTGTAAAGTGAAGAGACTTTAATACGGACTTCAGGTGTTCAGGTGGTGTAAAATTTTGCAGCTAATTGTGTGAGAGGAGGGAAGAGGGAAGTAACTTCTGTTTTGTTACATGCTGGCAGGTGAACACTGCTGAAGTGGGGGGAAAGGACATCTAATAGTAATGCAGAGACCTGCTTATGGTACTGGAGATAATTCTGTAAAGGGGGTCGGGCAGAGATGCGAGTAGCTAATTGTGTTGTCCTTGGCAGCCACAAATGACGAATATCTTCCAGAGAGGCTGCCTTTTTCACCTGAATGCTTGCAGGAATGTGATCTGTTGGGACAGCAACAGGGAGTTGACATTGGAGCAAAAATCATTTTGCCCTTGAAGAGTGTGCAAAGTGTTTGGATTTCTTCTTTTGCAGTAAAGAATTGAGTTAATGCGTTGGCTTTCTCACTTTACTTTTGTTTTTTTTTCAAGCAAAATGTGAAAGCATTCACTATACTCTTTTTGTTATCAATCCTTAAGGAAGAGAGGGTAGGAAATCTTTTAATGGCAGTTGGATTCCAGGCGCAGGTAGGTTGTGAGGATGGCACTTGTGTGGGTTGAAGCTGGAGGTTTTCTGGTGTGTGCATTTGTTTGGTTTTTTTTTAATGTATCTTTTGTTATAGATCTGCTCTCATCTCCCTGGAAACTGAGGAATTATAACAGCAGTTACAGAAGTAAGAGAGGAGCAGGTTTTATGAAAAGGAAAAGCTTATTGGGGGTGATGAGAATTACCTCACTGTATAGCTAGCATACACCTGCAAAGGAATATGCTTTGTTTACACTGACTACACATTAAATACAGCACTTGCTGCTCTGTTTTTTCCAGCTCTGAGATCATCACGGTAAAACTTTTTACCTTTACAGCTAGCTGAGTGCAGAGCTCTGTGTTGTCTCCCACCTGCGTGAGAGCCTGCCTCTGTCTGCCCTGTCCTTGAATTCTCCTTGTTGTCTGAACACACCAGCAGCACGTTTCTGAAATATCCAGGCATATTGCACTTGAGACACGAAAATACATGTTCAGTGGAGGCATTTAATGTGCTGTATTGGTTATCTGAATACATTATTTTTTTAAAAACTCAATGTTGCTGTCTTTATATGCCAGACGAAGCTGTGTCAGAAAGCCAAGATCTCCACTTGGATGTATAATGGTAGACTTGGGAGGATGCTACGGCTTTGTAATGCATAAGCGCTTTGTGTTGATGTGCTGAATGTTCAAGGTGTGTGTGTATGGGGAGTCTGTGAATAATTAACAAATCTGTGTGTTTCATTTTTCTTTGATTGACTAAACATGAGGATTCAAAGTGAGTTCAGCATTCTGTCTGCTTGCTTTATGTTGATTTATTGCTTTGATTATTAATCTTACTAAGCTGAATTTTATGCAAGTTGTTTCTCGCATCCCCATGAAAGAACAAAATGTTGCTATAATAGCTACCCAACTGTGGAAATTAAGATCAAGAAACGATATCAACTTTCTTGCATATTATTTTCACAGTTTTGGCTGATGTTTTATCAAGGACAGCACACTCAAATCGCTGAATGAGACCCCTAGAAACTGACAGTACATGAGGAAGATGGATACCAAATAAGTCCCTCCTGGTTTATCTACAGCCAGTCTTTTTCTTTTGGCTAACAGTATTTTGTACTGAATTGCTGTGTATGTTGTCTTGGGTCTTGTGTTGCATGTAGGCTGCATGCACAGCTGTGGATGTACCCCAACTCTGATCAGGAGCTGGCCTTGATGCACAGGACTTAACTTCGTACCCGAAGCAGATGCAGCTGGTGGAAGGGTTGGAAAAGAGAAATCATGTGAAAGCAGGGCTGCTTGGAAAAGGTGGTATTTTTTTTTATCAGACCAGTTGTGTGCAGCTCTGGTGTTGCTCCTTTTCCCCACCTGGGTATACTGCTTCAAAAGGCTTATAGCAAAGCTGGAGAAGGCGCGAAGTAGAGTGGTGAAGATGAATGAAGATGTAGAATGGTGTCTGTGTGATTGTGTTCATTAGCACTATTCAGCCTTGATTAAGAGATCTGATAGAGGTCTATGTGATTAAAGAGATGAAAGGTTTACTCTTTCTTCCGACAAGAACTAGGGGACATCAAATGGAAATAGCAGATGTCAGACGCAAAGCAAAAGGAGGAGTAATTAAATTCTTGTTACAGGTCTGGAGGATGCTATGGGCTTGTGAGCTCCAAAACCTCAACAAATTCCACGTTTAAGCTCCAAACAGTCTGGAAGCTCCTTGACCACAAATGGCTACTTGTAGGGAGGTTATTTAGAGGAAGCTTCATTTTCATAGTTGTCTTGTCTTTGCATTCTTTACTGCATAACCACTTTTGGATGGAATTGGGGATGAGCTACTGGGCTAATGCTCCTTTTTGCCTAACTTGGTATGGCAGTTCTTGTAATACAGCTGGCAAAATGGGCATAACTGTCATGAGCAAAAGTGCTTTGTTGAAGTTCTTCTTTTCTTAGGACATTATAATAGATCTTTAAACATAACCACCCTGGAATTTGCAGTTTGACACACTGTTGAATGCAGTTGCCTTGTTGCAGTGGAAGAAGTGGATTTGGTTATCCTTTGGCTCTGAAGCCAGCATTTTCCTGGCTTTAAGTCAAAGCGTAGTAGTTGTAATAAAACTTTATTAATTATTGTAAAATCACTTTTAGCAACCTTTGTTGAGCATTTAGTCCAATGTTTTGGTCACTTTATTAGTGTGCCTATTGCTGCATGAGGGCATGTATGAACTGTAAAATTTGCTTGTTATTACAGTGTCCTGGCAATGCAAACCTCTGAAGATGTCACTTTTTGCACATTTTAATTTATAGGCAGTCTTCTTTTTACATCTGCATCTGTTTGTTCAAAACCACAAAAAATAATAATGGTGTAGACTGATCTCTTTTAGAGTTATTGGAAGTTACCAGTGAAAAAGGTGAGACCATGACGGCCTCTCTGCTTGCTTTAATTTAAAAAGGAGTATGGTGGGGCAGGTGTTAGTCCCTGCTTCTGTGAATTAATTTAACCCTGTCTTTTGGAAAAGCAACTGAGTAGCATAAAGGCATAGGATCTGTCTGCGGACACAGTGAGGTTTATTCTGGGATGGTTTGTGGTCTGCATTTAGTGTGCCTCCTGAAATCAGAAACTAGAAATCACATCTTTAAAAAGGTATGTTAAATGCTACAGAAACTCTCTGATAAACGTCGCTTGACATGGCAAGCTTTCCTGCCTTATGGGTGTGTGAAATTTGTCGGTCATTGTGGGATGGATTTAAAAAATTTTATTCTTTTACCCTGAGCGGAACTTTATTAAAGTTTTTATTTCATCAAGTAATCTTTCTGCTGGCAACTATCTCGGGCAAACAGGATTACCCCCGTGTTAACAAAAATCTGTGTTTCACCTCTGAAGATGTACTTCAAAATCCAGTTTTGAATCAGCAGGGGAAAATGACTGCAGTGCTTGGCTGTGCTGGAAAGTAGATACTGGGACAAGGATGATGGTCAGCTGTGAGAAGTGGTAGCAAACAGTGAATATGTAGCACCTTACTCCCTTGGGTTTTGGATTGACCCAGATTGTGTGTGGAAAAAAACCCCAACAACCAAGGACACTGTAATGAACCCTTATCCATGCTTTACGACAGCTATTTCTTAAGAGGATTATATGTCTTTGTGTCATCTGTACTGAAAAGAATATGGCCAAGTGTTTTGTTGTTTCCTGATCTTTGTAAATACTGTTCAGAAATCAAATGCACCCATTTCTTCAAATAAATCCCAGTATTTTAAGAGTTGTTTAATAAGTGCTATTGGAAGTTCTTTGCTTCTGGAGAAGGGTGAATTATTTTATTACATCTGGTGAGTGAGTCATTGTCCATCATTTGAAGTAGCACAGTTGTCCCAGCTGGCTCTGCGGCTCCTTTCCATCCCATCCCCAGAGCAGTCTAGCGGGCAGGTCTGGCCAGCCAGAGATGTTAAATAGCAAAGGGCTGCTGATCATCTTGGTCTGGTCTGATTACATCTATCTGGTAATACAAAAGCTCTCTCTTAATGCGATGGGCAAAATGTAGGTGAGATGGCATGCCTGGCTTTAAATATTCAAAATATGCCCAAAAATGTCCCCAACAGCTGTTACAGTGCTCTTTTTTAATAATGTAAGCCTGGGTGCTTTTGGCTTGTCTAATCAGACGCTTGTTAAGATGCTGACTGCAATCAGGGTAGCAGCGGCTGGCTTCGAGGAGCATCTTTCTTGATGGTGACTTATATGAATTAGGTAGTTCTAATTCAGCAGCACTTTCACAAAGGGATTAATGCATCCTCATGTCTCCTGTCTGGCCCTTGGCAGCTGTTTGTCGGGTGGGAAGCTGTGCTGGGTGAGGGTGGTCTCTCTGCCTGCAGCGCACCTGCGTGTCGATTGGGATGTTGTCCTAACTGTTTAAAAGCTCATTAAAGTTGCATCTCCTGTTCTTAGTTCTTTCCTTACCCAGCCCTGGCTAGCTGTCCAGGCTTTTGTGAACAAACCAGAATTGATCATACCAATTAGCTAAGCCCAGGGGAGATTTTGAAATGTTAATGTGTATATTTTTTCTTTGCTATTAGATAGCCCTTTGCTACTGCTAATGATTTGTGCTTCCTTGCTTTGATGCATTTGTTCTTCTTCCCTTTAACAGATCTCAGTAGACTGTTGTTTAGGTAACACAATAGACTTCAATGTTTGCTTAGCTTTAAATTTCTAACTCAGTATTAAACTGGTGATATTTCCAGCTTCAGTTAAATTCTACTTGCCTTTTCCCTCCTGAATTGTATGCATCTACAGAAAAGATGAATTAAATGTCACTTGCTGTGCTTGTAAAAGTTGAACAGACCAAATAAAGACTATATACTAAAAAATTAAATAAGTCATTCAACAAAGTAAAGCATCACAAACACTGGAAGTCTGGTGGTTGGTGGCTTCATAAGCTGTGAAGAGAAAGTAAAGGTCTGTATACTGGAAAAAAAATCTGAAAACTCAAAGCTGCTACAGGCTTTAAAAGGAGTCAGGTTGTTTGAGATTTTTCTTGATTAAAACTTTCTTACTTTGAAACAAATCCAATAAAAGAGATAAACGTGTAAAGATTGGTTAAGAGGCAGTGGGAAACTACGTTCTTGAACCTTAAAGCTATGACTGTTACGCATGTCTTACCAAATGCAAGGCATGCCTCAGCATGTAGCTTACCTCTTCCTGAAAAATATTTGTCTTTTTCCCACAGAAGACACATTTGTTGTCCTCTTCAGTTTTGTGTTTTGACTGATTTCTCCTTTCTGGACCAAAGTTCAGCAATAACCTTGGTTCTGAAGAAACGGGAACGCAACAGAAAGTTGTGGGTTGACAATTGAGAATCTAAACTGATGTGGTGGTTTTGTAGTATTGACTCTATGTGGCAGTTCTAATCAAAATAAACGCATTTCACTTTGTGAACTGGATACTTGCCTTGGAAAGAGGAGAGAAGAAATCAAAGCTTTGGTATTTTAGTCATTAGGATGCAATTACACAGCACTTAAACAGTGATGTCGGTATATATTCAAACAGTTTCCTCTTGAGTATCGTAAGTAAGCGCATCTTCTCTTAGGCTCATCTGCATTTTTCCTTTCAGAATATAAAAGCTCTTACCTATTTCTGGTGTTAGTAGAAGTCCTTACATGCTGCGCATTTAAGAATGTAGAGACATCTCACACCAATACCCTTCTGAGATTATTTTTGTTTGTTTTAGAAAAATACCGAACCAGCTTGGTATATACCCACTTCCCGCCTATACGATTGTGGTGCTTTGTTAGCTAGTCTGTTGAACTATTATATGGGTTTGTAATGTGAGTTTGTTCATATCCAGTGTTTAGTCCTTTCTACCTTGATAAGTAGACCCTGTTTTACATCATGTATTTTTATAGCAAAATGTGAAGTAAGGTGTTTCTGCTCTCTCTCAGTATAGAATTATTTCTGGAATACGCTCTATAGCTAGATATTTGGTGCTTTTTGGGGGCTTGTATCTTTTTTACGTGAGAGCAGATGTTTTAACTGGTGAACTTTTGTCACTTAGGCGATGGCTTAGGTAGGTGACTCAAATTTTCAAGGCATCCCCAGTCTTGTATTCTTTGCTTCATAAAAGTACTGCACGCGCTGCAGCCGAAAGGTTGGCCAGGAAAAGACCCTGCCCGTGTTGCCCCATGATTCATTCCAGAGTGACACTGGATTCCGGAGGAAAGGTCTCTCCGTGCATGCACACTCATGCCTCCTGCTCCTTTCTCAGTATTAGGCAGACTTCCCGCGTGCCAGCCCTTCTTTGGAGGTTAAAAGAGCAGCAATGCTTAGTAAAAGTATGACAAGTTTGAGTGAACGTGTTAAAGGCCAAACCAATGGCAGGGGAGGAGGTCGTGGTGACCTTTATGTTCCTAGGAGGACCTAGCCTGTACCTTGGTCCTTGTATCTGAGTTGGGTTTTTTTGATCTTTTGTGCTTCTCCCTCTCTTCATGTCAGATGAATTCTAATTTTTTCTTCTATTTTAACTCTTAACCTGGGTCATCCTACTGTTCAAACACATACATAAATACCAACGTCTGTGTTTGTCTATGGGGTGCAATATTTGACGGGAATACCACTTCCTGTGTTGCCACAGTATTCGGCCTATAAAAACTAATCTGAAAACATCAGAAGATCCTCCATAATATATTTATTAAACCCATAGTTTCCAGTATGCTTCAAACACACAGTTCCAACTCATGACATTGTGATAATAAGATGACAGCTTTAAAACGTAGAGCTTTGGCTAAGCCTTCTCCTTCCCATCTTCCTTTTTGGTTTGGGGGGCTCTTGATGTTACAGCCTTCATATGGCACATGAATTCTTGGCAGAGTTTCTTCTGCTTGTAGTCCAGACCTTTACTGCTGTTCCTCTCACACATTAAAATGTTGGGGGGGGGGTTTATATTCAGCTTCTGTAGCCTTGTTGTCCCTTGTTAACCACAAGGGATAAATAGTTCTTGTTTTATAAATTTGCAAGACACTAACATAATTCCTGCTTTAATACTGCTTGCTTACGCATCTTTTCTCCTTCAGTAATCTCTGGAGATGTCTTCGTCACTGTGAATGAGGCTCTCAGCTCAACTCTGCTTCTCCCTTTCCACCTCGCCTTTAGGCAAATGGGATACCTTTTTTTTTCCCCAAAAAGTAAAGGCATCCTCACTGGTTGAAGATGCAAAGATTAACTCTAGAAGAGCCTTAGTTTTGCTAGTAGAAACGTGGAGAATTTTCTCAGCTGTAGAGTGCAGATGGAGGTCATGGCCGTGAGATGAAAGTGCCTGCCTATCTTCCATGTTAACTAATTTAACTGACAGTCTGCTCTTTGGTTGTGATATCACAGGCACCAGCTCAGTTTAGTGCACTTTCTTCTGCCTCCAAGGCCTCCAGCTCTTGGGATTGGTGCCATATGCCTTGCTGGTCCCACGTGGTGGGTGCATGGAGTCTGAAAATACCTTCAGCAGAACAGTTCATCATGGGGGGGGTAACAAATGCATTAAAAAATGCACAACATAAGGATTACTTTGGGATTGGCAACTGTTGAGCAATTTGTAAAAGAGTGATCAGATTTGGGATCAATAAGTGTGGAAGTGATTACAGCTTTTCTGAAGCTCTGATGCCTTCTTGGTTTTACCTCCCTCCCGTGGGCCACAGGATGAGTTTATCATCAAACGTGTTGCTGCTCAAACTTGCTTTTTGCAAGAATGAAAGCAAGTTTGGAGACTAGCTTTCTTCCCTTTGCTGGCTTGTACTTTGTAGCTTGTAAAAATCTGTATTCCCCTCAGTGGTAGACGGACAGCCCTCCGTGTGGAGTTGGCAGCAACGTCCCAATGAAATAAGCCTGTGCCGTGGATACCTGCTGAAACACTATTGACAGCGTGCTTCAAAGCAGAGCTTTGTAATCCTGCTGAGGAGGCAGCTTTGCCTACTTCTAAAATGTGGATTGACCCGTTGCTCTCAATTTTAGATGGAAGTTGAAGGACTTTTATTTATTTATTTTAGACTCCCCCTCGCTGTTGGCTAGTGGCAGGCTAAGGGAGAGTCATACTCCTCGTTCCTCTCGATGGGACTTGAGCAAGAATTTCAGTTAACAAAACAGATTATTCCTAATCAAACTAGTTTTGTAACAGAAAAATAAGTTGGAAAAGGAGGTTTCAGATGGAGATGGATGTGATGTGCTGAGCTGGATCAGCGTTCTTCTCTGCAGCAATGAGTTTATATGCATCCAGGGATTCCCTCTCAACTGCGGTGCAGCTCTGGGCAGGGACAGGGCTGTAATTTTAAGCCCTGAAAGATGGATTTAGCCAGGATTGCCATAGGTACTGTTTTAAGACTGAGTACTGTAAATGTAGGCTTATGTAGGCGATGTATTTCATGATCATTCATCTACATAATTACTTTAAAATGTATGCAGGGTTTGTTTCTGTAAATTGAAGCAATTAGATGGTGACTTTCTGCACAGCCTTGCAAATAGGCTGGTAAGGACTGTCCAGTTCTGCACACACACACTTACCTCAATACCAGGTGTGTTATTTCAGTGCCACTGTGGTGTTTTTCTGTCCTGGAGATCCACAGGCAGTGAGAATTCAGCCTTGCCATGAGCAGGGTGAAGTACTCTGTTTCAGCTCTGGCTAACACTGCCCACAGACAAAATGCTGTGACATGTGCCCTGACAAGAAGCTATGCTTCCATAGAAGGGGTTTTTATTTGGTTCAATGACGTAGATAAACATTCTTAATCATTAGACTCGTTATAACTTAAAACCTTCAGCTTAGATTTCTGAGCTGCAAATTTTCATCCTAAATGAACCAATTTTTCTCCCCCTGTGGTATTCCCATGTCTGGATAAGACACTTTGAAGTCAAGCAAATGCAATTTAACTCTGAAAACCCCTCTTTGGACTTGGGCAGAGTAGAGGGGTAGTTATTCCCACTACTGTGTTTTGGCACAACACTGAAGCTGTTGAAAGAAACACTGAAGAAAAACAATTTAAAAAAAATTGAATTTTTCTCTGCGGGAGCAGGGGAAGAGGGGAAGGAGGGGTGCAAGGGTGGTTTCTGCTTGCTTTCTTAAAGTTGGGTAGGTTCCCTGCAAATAGTTAGGCTGAAATAACAAGGGCAGATGCTGTATTGCTACAGGGAGGGACTGTGGCAAAGACCTGGGGTGAGAGGCAGGAAGGTCAAACTGTGGGTTCACCAGCTTCTTTGTAATGCCTACGTTTTCAGGAATGACCCGTTCAGACATCTGCCTACCTAGATCTCCTTAGCAGTTAAGGTGTTAATTATATTTGCTTAAAGATTATAATACAAGTTTATTTACAAACAAGGCTCAGAGTACTGTACCCTCTTTTTTCTTCTTCTTTTTTTTTTTTTTTTAAATGTACGTCTTGGGTTTTTTCGAGTACTTGACCTTAAATAATACTGCTTTAAGAAAACAAAAACAAAACCCCAAGGCAAATCTTGTTAAATTTCATAATTGAATCAATTGGATGCCAGTTTTTCATAATTTTTGCACTGAGGTACAATGCTGTCTTGGAAGTGGCCTGCTCTAGCATAAACTCTTTCCTAAATAAGCATTTCTGTCCCTTTGTCCATTTTCCTCCATTGCTTAGTATTCAAGAAACTGGTGTTGCTTCCTAGGGGGTCCTGGTTTTGCTTTGGAGTGTCTTGCGGCATGCTTCATTCCTATTGTTGCAAAAGCATAGTAATTGTCTAATCTTACCATTATACTCCTATATTCAAATGTCCTGACTTTCTACTGTTTAATGTGCTTAGTAACGTCAACTTAGTTGTGAAGCTATTAAAACATTGTGTTGCTTTTTTAAACCTTTTTTCCCCTCACTGTGATATATATGCTGCAGTATATACTCAGTATCCATGATAGCTTCTCATACTTCTGGTATGTCTCGTTTATTCCTTTCCTTTGAGGATTGGTCTAAACTATTCTCAAAGTTTTTAGTTTAAAAAATGAAAGTGTTACATGTCTGTCTGTATATTTCTCTCTAGTAATTTATTATAAGTCATTGTTTATTCCTTGTACATTTTCTTCATTGGGATACCGAAAGAATATAGAATAGTATTGAAAAGTTTATTTGGAAATAAAACCTATTTAACTGAAGAAATATTTATTTCCTACAGGACACTAGCTCTTGCATCTATAATTCAAGAGTACAGGTGTCAAAGGTAGAGATGACTGGCTTAAGTACTTACCTTGAAACATGGATAACAGGACTGTTGTAGTTGGGTTTTTCTCCCCCTCAGTTGGCTGGAAGAAAAAAATCTGCACGTAGTTATTGCAGATAAACTAGGCCTTTTAGTCCTATCTATTGATTTGGTTAGTCAATTTGGGTGACCAAACTAAATTGCAGTATCATCAGTCTGCTTCCTTCCCAGGTTTGAGAATGCATTGGATAAATGCTCCTGATAGCAGAGAAGGCTATCGCTTCCGTTTTTGAGGAAGCGGTCTGATATCCTGTGATATGTGGCAAAACATGATTAGGATGTCACAGGGGATTTTCACCTTTCCAGCTCTTTCCCAATTCCCATTTTCCTGTTCTCCTCTGTCGGTGCTATGTTTCCAGCTCATGGTGAAAGCTAATGGCTTCTCTTTCAGCTTTCTGCAGGCAGCTTGAAATGTGAAATTCTAAATCAGATGAGGTCTCTGTAGTTATCATCGAATGGTGTTTCTTTTCTCATTCCTGTAGGTTTAAATTTCTGCCATTAAGTATTTTACAGAATAAACAAATGGTCTGGCCTCATCTGACGTCTTTGTAAAGCTTTGTAGAAACGACTCCTTGAAGAAAGAACAGTTCTGCAATTAGTAGGATTTTGCTCAGTGTTAGAGGTTGAAAATCTTGCTGGCAAGGCAACTGGGTCTGTGCCAGAACATCCTTTTAAATACCCATATTCTGATCCCGTTTCCAAAGGCAATACTAAGAAAGCCCAACCCCTTTGGCTGCTTGGAAGAAAGCTCGTGCTGGAAGGAATCCATCTTATCAGCTTGTGCCATTTTCCACTGAAGAGGAGCTCTTTGTCCTTTGCCTTTCTGAGAGCCTCCTGCCTCTCTTACAAGTGATTTTTCTTGCCTATTATGTCCTTCTCTGAGCTGCCTTGTTAGCACAGGGCTGAGGTGGCCTTTGTGCAGGGGGTGAGCTGCCGCCAAGAGCTCCCTCCTCCCTCTGGTACAAGGGAGCGCTTCCGACTCCTGCCCGCTCCCCATCCTGGATCCGACTCCTACCTGCTCCCCATCCTGGATCCTCAGCTTTCAGAGCCTCTGCGTGGCCTTCTCACCCACAGGGATGGACCCTCTTTGCCTAATCGTGCACCAGCTGTCATCACAGGCTTGGAAACTCCGTCCCCGGTTTCTGCCGACCCTTATTCTCGCCAACCATCTTAAGCGTGATCACCAGATAAAAAGCTACTTGAATTCATAGCTCCCCCCTAGCCCCCATAGGTGTTTATGGTACATGTATGTCCAGCCCTTGATAGTTTCTCAGAAACAGATGGAAACAAAATGGCATCACGGGACCGGAATTTTATTAGTTATCATTGTTCCTGTTGTGCTTTGGAAAATGCATTTAATTTGAGATAACTAATGAGAAAGTGGTGGGGGAGCGTTTCCAGTGGCGGCTTTGTTGCCCGACTGCTGGCTGCAGCTGTGCCTCTGCAATTTGCTGGGCATGTTGGCCCTTAATATATCCATTAACGTGATCTCCTCTTGGACAGAGCAAGTTGCTGGCTGCCACTCTGTTCTGTCCACTGCTGTCGCTTTCCGATTTTTGCGGAGCATGAACCCGTGAGCCATTATGTCAGTAATGACCGTAGTCCTCTTCTTGAATGCTTTTTCCTGGTGAGCAGCCAGTTTTCTGTAGATTTGAAGGATAGAAACAACATGGAGGGATTAGCTAGGTTGCTTGCACTTGCAGGAGGTGTTTTTACCTGCTCTGTAGGACAAATGCGTGTTTATTTTCAGCCATACAGTAGCAATCCTTGCCATGTTTTAAAAGCGGAGTCTGAGCTGCTATATATTACAGTATTGATGCCTTTCAGAGAAAGCTGCCAACTTGATCAAAGTAGAGCAAAGCGAAAACACAAGCTTGGAGCATTTGAATTTACTGACCTCATTACCTTGTCTCCGGCACTCTAAAATTAAGCCGTGCAGACGACAAACTTCCGTCTTACTGAGACTGAGAACCGGTTTTGATGGCACACTGAATTTGTAGTGTCTGCTACCTCTGGCCCTTACTGCACAAATATAACGGCGTCTTTACCTAAGCCTTAATTAAACCTCCACGTAAGCTGGGTTTTAGTGATATTTACACATTGTGACCAGAAAAGCCTTACTTTTGTGCCAGTGTCACTGTTTCCCACGGATTTCTGAGCAAGGAGCAAACGGATCAGCTCGTGTCCTTTTGTGTGTCTATTTGCTATATGATTTTTTTCGTTGTTACCAAGGCAACCCCTCCTACCCACTCCCCGACAGGGGAGGTCTCAATACAATGTAAGTTATTGTCTGGAGCAATTATTAGGCTATTATTAAAGCACCGTTGAAATATGTCAGTATCCCGTAGGAATTTTAAACAAGTGGGAGCAAAGACAATAGTGAGCATTAGAGGACTGTGAAAGCCTCGTGCTGCTGGTAGCTCGGGGAAGATGCCTGTAGCCCTCCTAAAAAGAGCTCATAAGGTATGGCCAGTCTTCCCAAATTGGCAAAGTCAGGACTTGCCAATGTGGACTAAGACTGAAGGGTGAAAGGAGGGAAATGGCTGTATTGCTCTTTAGCTCTGTGCCGCTCCTCATGTGGCTGCCGTGCACGCAGAACGTCTTTGCCCAGGTGAAGTACAACCCCCTGGGTCATACGGTAGCCCTGAGAATATCGTTTTGATGGAAATGGTAGTACAATATTCCCGTCCCACACGGATGGGAGAGTGTTTTTTGTTGGAAAGCCTTCTGCATTCACAATCCTGATTTGTGTCCTAAGTTTAGAAGTGAATTATCCATCATCAGTGAAAAGTTGTGCAAGAACTGTGCAGCAAGCAGGTAAAATAAGAGATGGAAGTGAACCTTAAAATTATATTAATTTATAAGATGATAGCGTAGTTTTTCTTTTCCAAAAGAAAAGAATTCCCAACTGTGGGAATTCAGAGATCTAGGAGCAGGGGTTGCCTTACACTCTCCTCTTATAGTACGTGTTTTCTGCAGGTGCCAGTGGGTTGTATTCCTGCAGCCACTCATGCAGCTGTAACAGTCCAGCCTTTTCCATATCCTGGGACTCAATTTTCTGTCGCTTTTGTCTCGCTGATGCAATCCTTCTATTGAGCAATAGCAAAACTCACAGGGTTTTATAGCACCGTCTCTATTTCATCCAGGAATTTCCTTCCAAGAACCTGCCATGTTGTCATGGGTCAAAGATGTCACCAGACTGATTTGGCATTTCATTTCTGAAAGTTGCCAGGAGAGGACTGCAGCTCACTGAAAACATCTTTGTTTCAGGCTGTGCAAGTGTTAAAATCAATTGTAGGTGCAGATGGAGAATCCATTAATGATTCTGTGTATGGAGGCGGGGGGGGGGAGCAGGAGAGTTTGCAAGAACCTTATTTCTGGCTGTTGGAAAGTGAGACTGTTTCTGGTTCTTTAGAAACTAATTTCTCTGGCAAGATTACTTTATTACTTTAAACTCATGTAAAGATCCACTTCCATGATTTCCCCTTCCCACCTCTTGGGAAAGGTCTTTTCCTCCATCCCAGTCCTGCTGCAGAGGTGGAGAGGTTTGCCTCATTCCTCAGCACTGTAATGTGTCACCATAAATATTTGGGGATATATCTGTATGTCTATTATTTGTTGTTCCTCTTAGACCAGAGCACAGTATCATAAGGCTACAATGCTTAGCCTGATATATAGCATATTTCTTGGTTCTTGTTTCTGGTTTTTCTGCCATTTACTTCTCACGTAGCTTTTGTGTCCATGGATAGCAGCAGTGAGGGATTCCCAGCTAGTAGAGACCCGAGAGCATCTGAATTCATCTGCTGCCAGCAGAAGCCTGCGGTGAGGTTCAGTGTTACAGTTCCAAAGTCATTTCAGTGCTGGCCTCGGCTGCGCTTACTGTTTCCCTGACCGCTGGTGAAACAGGTGATGTGAATTTTCTGAGCTCTGTGGTTACCCGTAGGTTTGTGGATGGCAGCAAAGAAAACAGACACGAACACCTCCACCACAGCTGCTCAGAGCTTTTCTGTGCTTCGGTGGCGTTCGCAGGCAGCTCACCGCTCTCACCTTAACGAACGCTGCGGTGATGTAGAAGTTGTTTCATTGAGAATTTGTTAAAGACTTGTTAGAAGAAGTCAAATTTCATAGCTGATGGCACAGGATTATCTATCTGCATATGTCTTTTGACAGCATTACAATTTCAGGCTCTGCAAATGATGTAACTATTTTACTAGAATAAAATAATTACAGTTTTCAGAGAGAAATCTAGGGCAGTAGGCTATGGGTCATAGGAAACACTTGCTTTGGCAAACATTTTACCACTCAAAATAAAAAGTAATTATTTGAAATTATAAAATCTTTTTACAATGTTACAAGCCTTTTATTCAGTACTGGCAGCCTTCCTAAAAGTGTAAAGCTCGCCTGAATACACCATCACCTCTATGGAACATTGTTTAATTCTTGTCAAACTTACCAACTTCAAGCCTTATGTTGTGAATATTTGAAATGCATGCACATGGCCTGTTGCTGTTAAATCTTTCTTACTAGTGGTTGTAGGGGTGGCATGCATTGATACTACATTTGCAGGGAAAGAGCTTGTTTTCTGTCTTTCAGTGCAAATGGAGCTGCTCGTGGGGAGAGATACGCGCTCTGCGGCTGTCCCAAGAACCAAGTCGTGATTATTTCTTAAGTAGTATTAAACAACTTGCTAATAAGGCATGCTAGGTCATGCGTTAGTGAATCCTTATGTTCGCTTTTGCATTTTGAAATTAAAATGATAAAATTCTTTAAAGTTAGCTGCAAAGTTTCTCTCTCACAAAATGTTTCTTCCTGTAAATTTCCTAGCTTTGCTCTTGTACAATAAACACAAAAGCAAATATATCCATTAGTGCAGCAGCAGCCACTCGGATTGGTCTTTTCAAGCTTGTTCTTAAAAAACCAGATTGATTTAATGATCAGTGACTTTTTGTATAGAGGCTGCTTGTGTGTAGCTGTATTTTGTGCCTTGTGGGTGTTCTCCTGTCCCTCAAAACAATCCCGTGTAATTGATACTGTCAGCTGAGCTGTGTGCTCGATGGCTGCAGCGCCAGGGCTGCTCAAACCCTGCCAACAGAGGACTCGGCTCATCTTCATTTAAAGAGAGGGACCCACCCAGCCCTTAGAAAGGGAAGGCTATTTTTTTTTCCCAGTAACTTATTACAGTTCCCTTTTACATCTATTTACATTTTATTGTGTACCTTTTGTCTTTGCTGCCTTTGATACCTTGTGTTCATGTGTTCTCTTGTAGTTAGGAGGTACAAACCCTATAGGTCTCATGACTATCTTTGCTTTGTAGCTGTTGAGTATATTAGCACCAAATGGACCTTTCAGACAGTAGGGTGATTGTAGCAAATGCTCAGCTGAGTCCCGACTACGAATTTGAAATGTTATTTAAGCCCCTTGTCTGCATGAAGACTTAGTTTTCATCCCAGAGGGTTTTTTTCAGACTTGCTTTTGCTGTGTGCAGTGCTAGGTGGCTGTGACAGCCTGTAAGTGCTTGTCAGGTATGCTCCAAAGTTGGACTCTTTCCTCAAAATGGACAGTGTGTGCCATCTGAGTCTGTCCATTACAGAAAACGTGCCTCCGGTGCATGCTATTTCCTTTGTGTCAGCAATTCCTCTTGTCAGAGTCTCAAAATCTGTGGTGAGTTCTTTCTGCATCTGAGAGGTTGACAGACACATCAAGAGATACTTGGGTAAGTTTGCATCCGAGACCCAGGACACCCTTTTGGTCTTAAACACATTTCTCCTTTACTCGACTGAATTTGAGATTACAACAATTGTGGAAGTCCTCAGCTGTGGAGAGCAAAGCTTTTGTTACAGCAGGTATCGGTATATTATTTGATAAAGAGTTGGTGGCATCCTTCTGGCTACCCCATCTTGTGTTTCTGCAGAATCCTGACTGTTTTGTCATTTGCACGCTACCTGCCATGTGGCACATTTCATATACTTGTTTGGCAAAAGAGAGGAAAATACATCCATGTTCCACTTTAAAAATAGTGCAACCGTCTGTAAGACCAGTTGTGTTGGGTTGTGGGGTTGCCGTGATCACACTGTCTCTTGAGACAGATTGATAGCTACAGAACTGCAGTTTCGGGGTGTGCCTGTGAATCAAGTGATAAAACAGCAGAGAAACCTGAAAATTAATTCGTATGTTATATGTGAGTAATCTTTTGGATTACTTTTTGGTTAAGTTACCGTTATTTTCAGGGGCACAGCAAGAAGCTTTATGAAGAGCTGAGTTGACTCCAGTGGGTCAAAAGAGGTGGCTGAGACCTGGCAGTCCTCAGGCAGGTTTAGTAGGAATAGAAGCCCTGTTTCTAATTCAGGGTGATGGAAACCAAACCAGAAGCAAATAGCTCTTGTTAGGGGTAGGAACAAATGCGGTGTCAGCAGCTTCCCTTTGTATTGCTGCAGAGTGTGGGCATACAAGTGGTATTACTATCATGTGTACATACACATTTTTCTGTATATTCAAATATATATTCATGGTCTTTTAGTATTGGCAAACTGAGATTTTTCAGACTGAGAAATTTCTTTGAGGTTATCTGTGTGTATATGTCCTTCAAGAAGCTCTGTGTGCCTGGATATGGACATTTTGCTTGGGTCTCTGGCTTAAATTTTTGCTTCATTCATTCCATCCTGTCCCTCCTAACCCATCCTTCTTTTCTTTCATGACTGTAATGAATTAATGATTTTATGTAAATCTGGTGTGTGATGGACTTGGGTGTGCCTTGGGACTTGTTTAAGCTATCACATAGGAAATGCATCATCTGCTTCATTTTTTCTGCAATTGCAGTCAGTTTTTCCTTTATTCCTTCTCCCTACTTTCTATTTTTTCATTTCTTTTTTTTTCCTTTGCTTAAAGCAGTTCTTTAAGCATGTTTAGACTATTAAAGCTTTAATTCTTTTTTCCAGCCTCTCTCCCTGCTCCACCCCCTTTATCTTCCACCTAAATAGGAAGGATAAAAAGCAACCATCCCTGCATTACATACCTGATTGCTATTCAGTTCCCAAGGGAGACGCCCTGAGAGCTAAATGCAAGGGCTGGAGGTCTGGGCTCTCTGGTTAGATTCACTGAATGTCACTAATTAGAGTAGAGTAGCCACTTACATATTTATTCATGTTTCAGAACAGTTGGTGAATCAATTGAGTGAATGAACTGGGGGCAGCTTCAATGCTTCTTGCGTGTGAATATGCTTAAAAGAAACCCCCAAACATATTGAAGTTGTTTCCTTGTGGCTTGCTGGTACAGACCAGCATTGCTGTAGCAAAATGTAATTTTCATGTGACTTTTTGGGTGATGCTTTTTCCAATTCTAGTCTTCTCCTATTGAAGAGGAGCTGATTCCATCCTCCAAAATATATATATATAAATAATAATACTTCTCTTCTGGTGAGAAGAAAATAATGTTACTTTAAGGCCATCCTCACTCTATTTGTAGTTAATGGATTAATTTGCCTAAAGCTTAAATTAATATCCTTGCAGGAAATAAAATCAGGACAACCTGTGCTGAAGCGTTGCTGACAGATAGCGCAGAATGACCTTGCAATACATGGCGGGTTTTTTTAAACGGAGCAGATTGATTTCCCCGTAAACACCTTGAAGTGTTGCCTTTCACCAAAATTCTGTCTGAATTTAGCTCCTAATTGATAATAGCTCATTTACGTTTTCCGAGCAGGATGGTGACAGCCTCCTGGTCTCCCCTTGCTGGGAGATTTGCATTCCATCTGCTCTGGCTGTTGATTAGCAGCATGCCGGCTACATGAGCAGTGTTTCTGGACGCTGCGGTCATCTGTTGCGTTAAAATTTTTCAGTGGGGACACGACCACAAAGCTTAAAGGCACGGTTAGGGGAGAGAGAATAATGCTTTTGGGTTTTGCTGTTGTTAGAGGGAGAGTGCCTCGTGGGCGGCGTGGCTTGAAAGGGCATCGTTGGGTCCAAATTTCCTGGAGCACCACAAAAGCTTTCCAGCACTTGGTGGACAAAGCTCTGAGTTCTTCCCTGCTTGCTGCTACTATTCCATGTTTATCACCCGTGCTTTAAATAAGGTGAAGTCTTTATTTAATAGGTTTTTGCAGGGAACAAGACTTCAAGTCAACCATGGCTTCAAAGCGGTCACCATCTTCTTTGCTGCTTGGCAAAAGTTGCTGGGGCAGGCAAGGGACTGGCAGATTTTTTCGCACCAAAGCATGTTTAATTTCATTTACCCTTAACACAGAAAGAGCTGGTGTGTAAGGTGATGCGAGTATGTTTGATGTTCAGCAAACGTAAAGGTGGGATGGAGAGAGAAATGGGTCCCTGATACCTGAAACGTATTGTAGAACTCTCTCCTCTCCCCAGTGTTTTTAAAAGTGAGTCCAGCTTTTAATCCATAACAGTGTCAAACTAAAATGTTCTAATTTGTTTTGTGTTGTGTGGGATACTACAGAGTAAAGCTGAGGTTGCTCATCCTAATCCTGAACTTTTGTGCTCTAATTTGGCTACATTAGCTGGTTTATAACCTCTGTTGCAGAATGTTTTAGGGTGCATCTGCCTTCTGTCACTGGTGAGTGTGCCAACTTGAAGATGAAGCGAGTTGATTTGGGAAGATATCCATAGATGATTTATTCAGATTTATTGAAAATATTGTTTTGCTGTCCACTCGCACAGCTGATACTGCAACTAAGACTTATAATTCAGGCTTTTTGCCGTTGTCATGAATTGAGGTAAAATAGAATTAATTGTGGTGGCTCTGTAATGCATTCGTTGATGTGTAAATAAGGGGTGACTTAGGAAGTTGGGCCATTCATTTTTTTTTTTATTTTTTTTTTTACCCTCAGCATACTTAGAATTTGTGTTTGGATGCAAAATCTTTCCATTGGCAGTCACTTCTGCAGTTTGTGTATTCCCTTCCCACCGGGTTTTGTTCTGTAAGCAATAGGAATTAGTGAATGCTTCCTTTTGCCTTTTTATTTACCAAGTGCCAGCCGTGCTGTGCATTGGGCCTGAGGGAAATGTACGGGGGGAGTCACATGCCTCTAAATCTTTCTTCTCATTTGGGGTGTAAAAATCCTTTTCAAAAGGATTCCAGTTCCAGTCTGGCAGGGATGCTCCAAGAGGAGATACCCAGCCCTTGAGGTTTCTGGCTAGGGACCTGTGCTGTGCAAAAAGAAAGAGATTAGCTTGGAAGACAGACAGACAAACAAGTGCAGTCCTGGTCTCCGTTGCATTTTAATCTTAAACTAAAATTACCCCTTGAACACAGGAGCTCTGTTGAAGAGTTGAAGCGGGCATAGACTTTCAAATCAATCCCTTTGAAAGACCATCTTCTCTCCCCTTGAAGGAAGGGCATTTGGACTATAGCTTATTCCTTCCATGTGCTTAAACCATTGCAGAGCTTCCGCTTGCAAAGTGGTGTCTGAGGAATGCTACTTTTACTTGAATTGGGTTTAAACAAACCCTTTAAGCGCGGGATGGAGAATCAGGGAAGGGAAGGGATGCTCCATGAATGTGGTTTTGAAAGAAAACAACTGCAGACTTGTGGAGACCTGCGCTGGAAAGCTTCTGCTTATCTTGAATTTACCACAGCGTCTCCAGGCGTGCTTCAATATGTATTTTTTAATGAGTGGCAAGGTGGGGCTCAGCTGGGTGGCTGCACTCCTGTGTGAGCGAGGGGGAATATAACCTTGGGTAGGCTTTGTACTGCTGCGAGGATCTTACAACATCTGTCGCTATGATCATGGAAGAATTAAAACAGAAGAATTACTGCCTCGAGTAGATAAGCAGCTACCTTAGCGCACATTCACTGGTGCTGGAACTAGAGGGGTATCATTTAAAAAGAGAAATGTTGGTTTAAATGGTGCAAAACGTTTAGGAAGACACTGATGTAAACACTGACGTGAATTAAAAAGCCGGTATGTTTCCTCCTTCCGGGGAAGTCAAAAAGAGCTGAATGTGGTTGGACTCGATCTCAAAGGTCCCTTTCCAACCATGAAGATTCTGTGTTTCTATGGTCTGACTGTAAAGGTCCCCTGGTAAAATCTGGCACAGAGTCACTCTCAAGCCCCCAGTCATTTCCCTGAGATACCTCAGAAACATGTTTTTCTTCATCTGATAATTGCTTGCTTATTATCTTCTTGCTAACTGTTAGCTCTTAATAGCTGGTAAAATAAAAAGGGAAAAATGAATTTTAGTAGTCTTCAGTCCCCGGGGGGAGATTAAGCCATTGATAGCATGTTTAAAGTAGAACTTGTCTTTGTACTGTGTGTTTGTTGTCCTCCATATGGGGAGCCTGTAGCTGGTTCTGCATCATTTGTCTTGTCTTTCTCGTTGCTCTTAATATTTAATTGAAGTCTTTCCCAAGACACAGTTTTGTTAATCTTCCTTTTGTCATTTCCCTCTCCCCCCCATATCCCCAACAAATATGCTCTTGTGTGTTGAAAAGTGGTTTAAAAGTAGCATTAGGGTTTTTTTTTTAATGTTGGCTGTCCATTTATTCACCTGTTTTTTACCACTGGTATTAATATTTCTGTTTCTTTGCTCAACTTCTGAATTTTGTATGTGCTGTAATTGTTATAAGGATGCAAATAGTTTCCTGGAGTGATGGGTATAAGTCTCTTATCAGCTCCAATTATGCAAAATGTTTTCAATTAGCTATAAATCCCTTTTCTAACTTCCCCTAGACAAACACAACCACGGAGGGCCCTCCTGGGACCCACCGGTGTGTGGTGCAGGGACAGGCTTTCACTGTCTAAATCGTGTCCTGTCCCAGGAGCCTTAGGATCAGAAAGCACGCTCTGCTACTCCCTGTATTCTTAAAAAGTTATCATGCTCGTAATTACACCATTTCCCTCAAGATTTTCAGTATCACTGCTGGCAACCTATGGGAGGAGGTAGCATCTCCATCTCCGGTTTTCCACAAGCAGCAGTGGAAACAAATGACTGTCCTGGACTGCAAAGATGATTTTATTTTTTTTTTTGAGCTTATTCCTGTACTGTCCAAAGTCATAGCAGGTGGTTAAGTGCTCCGTCCAATACCAGTAACTACCAAAGCGGGATGCTTTGTTAGATGGACTGATGGCTAAATGTGAAATGGCAATTTCCATGGTGCTGCATGAGGCAGAGAACAGATGCTGCCACTGAGCAAAATGTTCCTGTAAGCTTTGAGGTGGTTCTGCCTCTGAGGTTACCACCTCCGTGTGCCGCAGCAGAGAATAACAAGGAGAAAGCAGAAGAGTTTCCTGACAGAAATACGTGTCGTATGGAGGCTTTATTGAAAAAGCTTGAAGCCCTCTGGATGTGGGTGATGTTTGCTTGGGTAATGTGCCTTCTGCCTGGTATGGAGAAGACTCCCCTGTTCAAAACAGTGCTGACTCCAGTTGGCCAATGTACGTACTGAATTATCTGCAGCAGGAGGAGGTAACTCTGGGTTTAAATAGCTCGGTTCTTCAAAAGAAATATTTTTGAGGCCCTCTTAATACTGCCTCTGTAGTTGAAGTTTACCTTTCTCCCTGTTCTGCCTTAAACTGATTTTGCTGCTTGTTTTAGCTCTTTTCTTTGTCCCTCGTTCATGCCCCCGCTGTTGTTTCCACAGCAGCCTGACACAGTCTGACTGAGGAGGGTAGGAGAACAACTTTTTCCAGCACATGGTTGTTTGATTGCACAGTTGTAGCAGAGCAGCTGGTGTATATATATTTAAGCCCTCCTGTAGGCTGCCAGCCTTTCCAAAGGAGCAGGCTGTTGGACTGTTGGGCTTGCTCTTGGACCACACGCACAAGGAGCCTGAACAAGGGCATGGTCTTAATGCTGGAAGATGGCATTTCCTAAAGGTCCTAGAGTCTATATCCTGCTGGTGACCACCTGCGAATCCTGGTGAACAGCAGAACTACTTAGGATACAGGAGTCTCAATTCGGGCGAGGGTGGGCTGGCTGGCGGTGCAGCACAGGTCACCTGCTTGTCAGGCTGCATTTGCAGTGATGGCTTTATCACCGTGACAAGGTTGGTAGTACCTGGGCCTCTTATTTCAGCATAAATTAGCACTTGTCTTGTAGGACTTGCTCATGTACAGCCTGGTTTTTGCCAGCAATTTACAAAGAATAATAAAAAAAATATATATACACACACTGTAGAAACTGATATTTGGTGGAGGGAAGGAGAAAGAAAGTAAGTGCGGGAGAAAGCACAGAAAGAACAAGACTTAAATTACATTTCAAAATGATTCTGCCCTGCATTTATCTTGTTCTTCAGGTGAGTGGGTGACAGTTTAAGTCTGTCGCAGCATGCATGCATGAACCTTGTTCAACCTTTTCAGTTCTTTTCTGGAGAGATTTTCTTCCTAGTTTGCACATCACTGTCGTACTGAATGTCACCTGAGCCGTGGGGACAAAGGAAAACTTCTGCAAGGAAACATATGGAAACTTGGACCTGTTACATAGCCAGTCATGTGCAGAACATCTTTGGTAGGGAGAAGACCTGTGAGCACAGGTGTCGTGGGAAGGCTCCTCAGACCCAGTAGAAGACAACCCTGTAAGGACACACGTGGAGAGGACAGCCATCGTACTTTGATCAAGGCATTGGTTGATTCAAAGGTCCCAGTACAGCCTGCGTAGCAAAATATTGCTGCAGTTGCTTTTGTAACACCAGGTTATGTTGAATTCTTATGTTGGTTTTCCAACTTATTTCTTCAAGTATTTTACTTTTTTTTACACTAAAATAACTATTTTTATTCCTATTGAAAACAGTTAAAAGTATACTAAAATATCTCCAAAATGTTTTAACGTCAGTTGTGCTGGTGTATGTTGAACTAGACAGTTTGTATCCAAGGTGGAGAAGGCTTTTCCCCACAAATGCATCATGACAGAGTTTGAGAAGAAGGGAAGACTGGAGGCACACGTGCTGCTGGAGCGTTGGCAGGAGGTTAGGTGGTGATGAGAAAAAGACCAAAGCTTGAACACGTTCAATCTGTTTAACTAATAATCAAGACGTTTGCTGTGTTTGTATCGAGGGTATGGGCATGTGATTTCGTCTCGAGTGAGTTGTGTTGGCTTTACCGACGTCTCCTTGTCAGTTGAGCTGTGGGGTAACGCTTTTAGTCATCTCTCATCACAAGATAGACGTGAGTTGAAGAGGGGTGGTTTGATACTCTAGTTAAATCAATCTAACGGGTAGCTGCTGCTGGAGGGGTAATCTCCTTCTCACTGCCTCCTCCCTACCTGCATTGAGCTATTTCAGAGGACTAAAAAGCAAGGAACTAGTTTATTATTGATCGATTAGGTTTTTAATGCTTTTTAATTCTCATGCCGAGTAGTTCTCTAAATACTGGGTTAAGTTCCTGAACTGGTTCACTGTGGGTTCAGATGAACATCAGTACCAGAGCAAAGGGAAGAGGCATCAGGTGTGTGTCTGAGCTACGATATAAAGTGCAGCCTGAACTGCAGCCGAAATTCCCCATCGCTCCATCTACATGTGATTTTTATGGGAAGGAAAAGCTTTATCTAATAATATAAGAGTTTAGAAGTGCACCTTACAACCATTCCTTTAATTGTCTCTAATTGCTGAGTTTTGTTTTAATTCCTATCTTGTGTTTTTGGTTATGTTAGATATTCTGATGGTTTTTGTGCAGTTTTAATGAGAAAATAACTGTTACTGCTTAGTAAAATTCTGGAAATAAGACTATTAAAACTGGAGGCTCAGTAAAATGACCATAAACACTCATTTTATTATGAAGCTTCCTTTTTGCTTGATTGAAATATTCACAAGATTGAATTTATGGCTTTCTTGATAAATATGAATGCACATTAAAACAGATTGGAAAGTTTCCTCTTATTTCTCTTTCTGTGCCATGAAGTATAACCTTCATTCAGGAGGTGGGGCAGGAAAAGAGTATTTGAGTTTTTAGGGTGAGGGTTCTCTACTGTATTCAGCGCTGGAGTTTCCTTTAATTGCCCCTTGTTGCTGTGTTTCCAGTCCCCACGGTAATTTCTCCATCACTGATTTAGGGGCTGGCCCAAAGATCCAACTGGGATGATCTTCCCTTTCCTTTCCTGGAGACTATATTTGTATTTGTTTAAATGTCACTTAGCTAAACGGTTAGGAGCTCTAGCAATTGTACTGATACCAGCAGAGGATTTGCTGAATTCATTGAATTTCTCCAGGCTGAAGAGAAATGTGGGTAGGTAAATGTAAGGAAAAACTTCAGTTTGAACTCTGGGCACCTGATTTTAAATCAACAGTTCTGGTCTTGGTTTTCCATGCTGCTGTGTGCTTTTGTGGCTTCTTTTGGTTTCCATTGGTCTGTTTGGTTTAAGGACCTTACGCTGGGTAATTTAGGGAAGTATTCTTATTTACGTCCCTGTGAATTAGCAGAAGGAAAGTTCTTCAGATTGTTATGTAGCTGTATAAAACACAGCTGTGTTTACTTTGGGTCCGTTCAGTGGATCTTAAAAGCGTGAAGAGATACTGCTAACTTTTTTGTTTGGTGGCCCTGTCATTGAGGAGGGGGAAAGACTATCATATTGGATGCAGCATTGCTCAGATTAGAGACTAATGAACATCTCTCTTTGCAGAAGGCATGGATGGCAGTGCTTGACTCTTGTCTCATGTGGCATCTATCAGAGGTGTATGGGCTAGTTCAGACTCTTGTCCGTAAGAGGCCAGAGTATCTCTGCATTACTTAACCTCAGAAGTGCAAACTGTGATACGTTTTTTTGTGCAACCATAATTGCTGCTGTCTCGCCTTGTTTAAATGAAAGCCAGAACTTGAGGCAGCAGATCAGCACCTTGAGGAACATGCAGGTGCATTGTGTAACCCGGGGATTGTCCCGATGTGATCCTGGTAATTCCACAAAACTGCAGTATCTCCCCTTGCATCGCTGGTTACTTGTCGAAACTGAGCATACGTGACCATTATGTCTGGACAGGTTCTGGTCTGCACCGACTGAGTAACCCTCATTTCTTTGTCTTGGAGTCTGAAACGCTGACCATCTTTTCTTGACCCTTAAGTCTATGGCAGTATTTCTGGTCTAGCTTGTTGGTAAACTTCTGCAAAAACATAGAGTGAATCTTTACTTTCTTTCTTGAAAAGAGTGAGAATTTGAAGGTTGTTCTTAACCAGGGAAGGCAGGTATTGAGAGTCCTGTCACTGTATGATGTCTCCTGTCACCCAAGTCTGTCATGCTGTATTAACAATATTTTTATGGTAGGTTTTGAAATATTATTAGGCATTTCTGCTGCTTCTCTTAATTTATTATTTCTGTCAGAAGTTTCTGCTTAGCTGTCTTTCAAATGGGAGGTTTCACACAGCCATAGGTTTTGTTATTCTACTGGGAATATTGATTTTCCTAATGGTAAAGAAGTGAATCATCGTAAAAGTGTTGAAGCATCAGGGTCACCTCTAAGGACAGAATGGAGGTAGAAACCCAAAGCTGAGATGGTACTGGCAGTTTGCAAATTCAGACAACAATCTAATAATGGTCAGTTATAACAGCAAAACTGGGGAGACTGGACAGTGCCTTGGGCTCACCCCTGCTCCAAAGCTTTGCCGATCTAGTGGGGTGTTGTGCACCCCTCTTCCCTCCCGCCACCCCAGCTACTTGGAAAGTGGTCATTTAGATCCTCTTCCAGGTGCATGTGGTTAAACTAGCCATGCTTTTTGCACATCTGCTGAAGGGTTAGAATCTTTTTTTCCTCTGAAATGAGAGAATTTGAAAAAGGTCAACTCTGAAGCATCATTGCGCAGATGGCTTTGGGAAGCTGTTGTCACAGTAATGCCTGCGTAGCCGCGCTTGTACCGGTAGATTCCACTGACAGCACCACCACGCTCTCGCCTTAGTGACTTCCCTGTGATAGCTGACAAAGGCTATTGCCACCTTTTTTTTGTTTGCAAAATGACTTCTTATGAGTGCCAGATAGTTGTTTAAAGAAGCGAACCTGTAGAACAGCTGTGCAGCTGCCTTGTAGCCTGCAAAACCTGACACTCCCTGAGCTACCAACCTCGTAGCCAGCCAGCTGGGCAACAGCTGTCTTCTCACATCTGGCTGCTGCATTGCCCGTTTCTTCTGCACCTGAAATTCATACCAGGGCCCTGTCGTTGCTTTAGAATCTATGTTTGCGAAGTCACAAATGTAAATAATTTACAGTAGACACTTGATTGGATATCTAGCTTGTAGGCATGTTGTGGAGATGGCTGCTTTTTCCAGCTAAATAAACCATCTACAAGAATCTGGCTGGTTTCCTTGTAAGATTTCAGTGATACAATCTAAAAATAAGGAAGCATAATTTTTACCAACCTGAAAATCGTAATTTTTAAAGGTGTTTTGAAATAGGTTCTATTCAGCCTGTGTTAATTGTTAAAAACAACAAAATGGTGAACCAAAAGAGAGAGAACTTGTGTTGGTGACCTGCAGCAGTTCTTCCCTCCTCCTTCTGCTACCCACACATAACTGCTGCGTGTGCAGGCAATACCAACCTCGTTTGCTACCCGATTGGTCATTTTTTGTTGCTAGATTTAGGGAAATAATTTAATAACCAAATCTAATTTGGGATAAAACATTCATTAAGTGGAGAGCTGACCAGCTCATCCGTGATGGTTTAGAAAACTAAGTCTTTTCTTAGGGGGTTGTTTTTGTTGGGTTTTATTTATTTTTTTTTAATATTAACTAGTGCATGAGGCTTCTTTCTTTCTGATTTTACAGTATTTTAATTCAAGGTCTACTTTTTGGTTGATGGAATAAGTTCCGATGGAGATGCACACCATTACATGTGTGTACAATTTGCAACTCGGAAATTAAGGTGGAACAACATGAAGGCCAATGTTCCTTATTTGCAGGCAGAGTTGCCTGCCTTCCTCTTCCGATAGCAAGAATACGTCCTAGGAAGACATTTCTGTATCTATACTTTAAGTACTTAAAAGTTTCCTCATATGGAATTTTATTTGCCACAAGATTGGACATGAAAGTGCATGATGAGTAATTAATTTATTGGAAGCTTTCAGTGAGTGATCCCATTTGCAGCTGACCCAGGCACAGTTTTCTGTTGTGAGGAAGGGAGTTGCCTTGCGGAAGAACCTTTCCTTTGGAAAAACATCCCAATAAACATGAGGATGACGCATTTAGAAGTGTAAAGGTAATCTTCAGCCTTGCGTTTATGAACTACACAGTTTGATTTTAAGCTGTAAAATTTTTCGCTGTACTGTGTAAAAGGTTGGGAAACTGTACGTTCCTGGTGCTGTGCAACTGTCAAGGGTGTTAGAAAATTGTGGTGGTTGAGTAGACGGACAAAGCTGATGGGGGTTTTGGAGGCAGATACATGTTTTTATTATAGTTACACACTTTTTTAGAATTTTAAGAGTGGTAATACTCTCAGTAAAAGTGGCCTTTTTTTTTTTTTTTTTTCCCTAATGTGCCATTGAGCCTAGAAGTATAAGCAGTTACTGTCTTCACAGACCTGGGAACAAGAAAACTGTCTTTTAAATCTTGTTAATTTTTCAGAGCACAGTTCTGCTGTTGTAGACTCATGTGAGCCACTTGTATGGGGCTTTTAGTTAGCAAGAGGCCAAGGACAGGGTGTAGAAAATGTTAAAAGTTTAGTGTATTCAAAATGGTGCAGATGTTAAACTTGTGATCACCTGTTCAGTATGACTTGATGTGTTTAATGCCAATGTGGAGTTTGACTTCTTCTTTGTTGTTGTTGTTTTTTTCTTACTGACTAGATGGTCCTCCCAATAAACAAAATCGCCTCCTCTCTAGCTGAAATGTTGAAATTAACTTACTCAGATAAAACTGCTTTGTGGCAAACAGAGGATGATTCAGAGAACTACACCTGTGCTGATCTCATAACAAAGCTAATTAATCTTTTTTAATTAAATGCCCCTTAAAATTCAGTGTGATAAACACTGAAGGATTTTTTTTTTTTAATGATTACTTTTAGAGGGCACTGCTGTAAGAAGAAAACTTGTACTCTGTGTTTTCTTGCATGGAAGTGAGTAAGCAGAGCTGCCTGGGATGCTCATCATTTGTTTATATACTTCAGCTGCAGAAAATGAGAAATTAAACGAACAGTTGAAAGATGGACTGAGAAATGAGTGCTTGGGACAGCGCAGGAATGCAACTTGCATGTTAATTTTTCAACTACAGGCTCTATTTTAGGTGTGCCAGTCTCTGAACTCTCTGCAAACTGAAAAGTGTGGCGAGAGGGGAGAGCATCCAGATTGCTGCTGGTTTAGCACTTGGCTTTGCAAGAAAAAGTGAGAGCCTTTCAGGCTTACTGTGTTTTTTATTCACATCAGGCAATTGCCTAGGAAGATGAGGTTGGGAAGCTGCAATATTGATCAGACTATCTTCTTGGCAACCTTGTTCGTGGCAACTTCATAGAGCTTAGGGTAAATGGAGTATTAGGGCTATAGAAAAAGAACAAAAGGGAGGTTACCGATGGCCCTTCTTGGCAGCAGTAGCTGGATGCCTTTTAAAAACAGCCTCTGTTGTCATGGAGCTTCTGAATCCAAGGCCAGTTTCTGGCACCGTGATTTTCTCATGGCAAAAAAGTTGTCCTGTTCTGGCCTTGGGGGGAAAATAAATAAATAAAGGCAATAGCCTTGGCAGCACTCATCTATTATTGCAGCTAAATGACTGGACTGCAGTGGGAATGGGACCAAAGGGAAACCTTTTCTTCACAGAGAATCCTGATTTTTTTAAAGCTGGCATCCACCATGCTCTGAAAAATATCTTTTGTAAGGAGGTGTTTGACATTTGAAGGATTTTGAATAGTTTATATAGAACTTGCTTTCCTCTGAGTCAGCAATGTTTTGAGGTTGAAATAGGGACCCGAATTCCTAATCTCAAGGTTTTTGGAAGGTCTTCCAGTAGTGGTTTGTTTGTGTTTTGAAGCCCATTTTCCTCTTCTAAATTTCAGATATAATCAAGCAGTTTAACAGAGTTATTTATCATTTGCTGAAGTGGTCAGTAATGTGCAAAACAAGATATTTATTAATTTATTTGGCATTGATTATGTTAGTTTAACACTAGGTTGCTTTGCTGAGCTTTTTGTTGTCTTAAAAGATGATATTTTGATTGCATAGAAATATTAATGTTTTAACTTCATGCTCAAAAAGTATAATCTACTTCCTGATAAGATTTTTTTTATTATTATTTTTTGTTGTTGTTGTTCTTGGATAATTCCACTGACTGAAGTCTAAAAACTTTATAAACTTTATTGAGTTTACTTTTGCTTTGTGAACTTATTGAAACCTAGAAGCAAGTGATGACAGAAGTGGTTCAGTGTTTCTGAAGGAGGAAAGCAGTAAGCTTCTGTGCTAAAAGCATTTCTACATGACTTATTTTTAAAGGCAGGAAAGGATGATTACCCCATGTCAGAAGGCATCTATAGGTAAGCTCTTCTGCTAGAGGTGTGAAAATACTTTGGGCTGAAGACCTTGCCCTTCAGGCTTTTCCTTAAGAGTCAGCTCTGTTTTGATACTGTCTGATTGCTGTTATTTGGAAAGTTTCAGGCAGCTAGTAAATAAAATCCCTGCATATTAAGTATCACACATTAATTTTTGTTGCTTCACCCGCCTGTTTGTGTTTTGTCCTCCCGCGCTGGTGGTTGTTGGGTCAAGGATTAGGGTGCTCTCGGGCAAGTTGAGATTGGCCTTGGTGGTAGGGCCCCAGGGTAGGATGTTGCAATGGCTGTGACTCCACTGTTAGAAATTACCAGCCCCAAACCAGAGTTATTTTCTGTCCTTCTGGTGCTTGCAAAGAGGGATCTGTGTGGAGGCACCAAGCCGAGCAGGAGGTATGTGTGGTTCTGCAAAGTCTGCCTCAGGCCAGTGACCGTGAGGAGGGGTGTAATGACACCTCGGGGCTGCTGCGGCTTTTCTTCAGCAAAGAAGGGTTGGAGCCCTGTCATTTCGGGGTTTGTTTGCACAAGGGAGGGAGCCCTCATCCTTGGGAGTAGCCTCTGATCTGCAAGTATAATCGTCAGATAATAAAGACTCCCGGAGTCAAAACTTGCGAGTTTGGAGCAGCCTTTGGAGCCTTTGCAAATTCTTTTCTACAAGCCCTTGGATGCGGCGTTGTAAACACCACTCATCTGTGCAGGATTGTTTGTTGTTTTTTTTCTCTGTTTTACTCTTTAAAGCATTGTCAAACTCAAAAAGAAGACAGCCCCTGCAGGCTTGCTTTATGTTATTTGCTTTTTCCATACAGCCCCCATAAAACATTAATATAGTGTCTATAGGTTTATGGTATTTAATACCAGTGCCACAATATAAGAATCACGAAATTCTAAATGTTAAAAGTTTACATTTAACATATATTGATACTTCTTTGAGTATGTTTATAGCTAGAAATTAATGCTAAAAGAAAAAAGTTGGGGTTTTTTTGTTACAACAGTCCAGAGTGTTTATCTGCTAGTGAGTGAAACTTTTCTGTAGACACTCGTCATCTCAATTTAATAGCATGTATTTCAAAATCTATTTCTTGACCTTATCAAGACCATAATAAAATTTTAATTTTTCCTCTTTGTAGCAATACTAACCTTTTCTAGTCTGTAAGACTGCATGAGAATTCAGAAATTGTGACTACGGGGGGTATGAAGAGGCCGTTTTATTTCAGCATTAGAAGCATTTGGGACAGATGATTGACAGTGCTAAAATTTGTAATTATAGCATGTTTTCTTTAATTTTTGCTCACTAAATTAATTTCTTAATTATTTGAAAACTTATTCTGTCTTTGAAATTCTGTACTTCTGGAGAAGGTGCACTATATCCCTAGTAATAACAAAATGATCAAATTGCAGCTTTAATTGCAAGTTTTGACTTGAGTTACAGAATTTACTTAGTTCTTTTGAGAGAGTTAAAGCACTCCCATAGCAGGGGGGGAAAAGTGGGGATCTGGTGACGATTGCTGTAATTTAGGCCTCTTCCTTTAAACTTTGCTTATGACAGAGAGGTTTTATTTTCTGGGGAGGAAGAAGGTAGATGGTGGGAACGTTGGTCAAGGTGCAGTTGTGTTTATGTGGGTTTTTCTCTCTCATCTTGGTGCGATTCCTTTTACAGCCAAGTTATGTGTTGCCTCGGAGCCCTTTGGACTTTATTGTTCTTCTTTTTCTGCGCGACAAAGAAGGTGGATTTACTCTGAAGAAATATTTCCATGGCAGCCACTTAGAAAATTGTTCCTATGTTCTTCTGTAACAACGTTTTTTTTCTTTCTCTTTTGTTTTATAGACACAGATGAGGACACAGTGAAAAGGTGTTTTGCCACGTTTGAAGAGAAGTTCTTCCAGACCTGTGAGAAAGAACTTGCCAAAATCAACATTTTCTATTCAGGTAAGGTGCTTATTTTGTGTGTATTTGTGGAAAATACAGCAACACAAAAAGAGTCTGAAGCTCTCAAACTTTCAGAATAACCACAGTAGTCATGGAGGTCTACCATCAGGTAATGACAGGGCACGTTTATGTGGAAAACTGCTGTGGTTTAATCACAGATGTGGAGCTAAACCATGGTATTTGAATGGAGGGAGAATGAAGGGCAGGTGATTTCATTGCTTGGCAATAGCATCCTGTTGAACTTTATAAAGATGCTCTTAAATTTAAGTGGCAGCTTACATATAGGGCACAGTTTCTCAGCTTATCCACAGCGGGAGTCTACTGTGCATGTTTTAGGTGTGCTAAGCTCCCTCGCTGGTGTTTCCTAAGTGTTTGCAGAATAGGTATCATGGACTTCCCTGTGTATGTGAACTTGACCATCTTGATGTGTCCAACACATTTTTTAAGCACTTAACTCTTACTTAAACTCTTGCAACTTTCTGGAGTAGATCAGCCGGTAGCAATTTGTCATTGGCTGTGTGTAAAACCTGCCTTAGTAAATGGAGTAAAAATGTAATGGTGGTAAGTGTAGGGATGCTGTAGGGATGCCTAGGGGTTATATTTCAAAGTGCTATTGTTTGTTGTTTTCCCTGGGAAAGTTTGCTTTCCCACCCTGTGTTTTGAAAATAAACTTTAGAATGGGATAATTGGAAATTCACCCTGTAATGTTGCTACAAAAGGCTTAGTAATGATGTGCTCCAGTACCACCCACCATTACACTTCAGCTGGTTTTCAGCCTCTTTTGGTAAAGTTTAAAATGGATTTTCAACTGGAAAAGTGTTTAAATATGGATACAATGATTCATTGACTTCTGCTATACTTTCTCTTAACATGTTGATATATGAACTTGGTGCTATAAGCAGGCTTTTGCAGCACAATACGGTAGCCTTTTCTCTTTCTGATTTTAATCTGGTGACAAAGGCAAAGTTGAATTGTGCAAAATACTTTCATAACTGTCAGGCAAAGACTTTATTGCTAGCAGAATCTGAGTTATGAACATGAGAATACCTAAAAGCGTAATAGAAGCAATAACTGTGCTCTTCAGCTTCCATCTAGGGAAGTGACCCTCTCGGGCTGGCTGTGCCAGCTCTTCTGGCTCTCTGGAGTAGTGGTGTTTTTTGCCATAGCCAGAGTGGGTGTCAGGACAAGGGCAAGGGGCAGACTGTAGGTAGAAGCAATGTGTTTTATTAGGCTAGCTGGGTTTTACACTTTATAGGCATTTTTCTACATGCAGTTCATACCTACCTAACTCAGAACTCAGTTGTTCTCAGTTTTGTTTCCCTGGGAGATCTTCTGTTTCTACCCCAGATCTGAGGTAAGTCTTTTGTGCTCGGAAACTTGTCTTACTTTTCTACTTATATCAGCTGATCTAATAAGAGGTCCCGGGTACTACAAGCTAGACTCTGTGGAGGAAGTTCTGTCAATTCAGATGCACAATACAGATTGTAATTTTCCCTAATGAGGACCTGCTAGCACACGTGCACCCACATATACGCACCCATTCCAGCATTGTTTAAAATGGCATTAATAATATAGGATAGAGTTGGGTTTTTTTTCAACTTGCTGTCATTTCAAAAAGTTACAGGAGAGAATACATGTAATTTGAAAATCTCTTGTGATAAGATTAAAATAAGTCTTTTATTCGCAGAAGAGTGACGTGACTTTAATAGTACAGAAACCCTTTATTAGAGTTATTAACATTAAGCTACATCAAGAAACGTTCTATCGGTGGTTCCTCTTCATCATGTCAGCAATATGTCACGTTGGACCCTATTGTAACTCCAGGCATGTGTTGGCTTGGATTATGACCTGGTACATCCTATTTATTATAGGCTTATTATATGGCTTATTACACACTTGCCTTTACGACAGTAAATATTCTCCGTTTTCAAGAAAGCTAAGCTTTCTGTTGATCTCCGCTTCATTTCCTCCTTGTCTTTCAGGTGAGCATTGCCAAGGGGTTGCCACAGCGTGGACAACCCTGTCCTCTGGGGCTGGGCTGCTCCAGACCCCAGTTCCTCCCCGGCTCCCCAGGGGGCTGGGGGTTGGAGCTCCTGCTGCAAAATGCCTTTGCCTTGCTCAGCTTGTCGGCTCTCATCAAACATAGCTTTAATTCCCCAGACATTTGTCCCAGCTCGATAGGAAGGAAAACTGCCATTAACTAAATCTGATTTGATAAACAGTTTGTGGTTATTTGGACTACGCTCAAGAAAATCTATACTCAATTGAAAGCGAAAAGAACGGCAGTAAAATTTTCAGATAGTTCCAGCAGACAAATGCCTGTTTAAGTGCTAAAGTTCTGTTTGTGGCCAGTTTTGGTTTGTGTTTGGGATCTTCTAGAGGCGAGGTTTGGTGTATTTATAAATCAGCATCATCAGGCTCTGCTCGAGCTACAGTTTAGCTAGTACCATTTTTGTGGTTCATTTAGCAGCTGGTTTTATTCTTTGTAGGAAGCTGTGGCTTTAAGTTGGTAAGCAAAGTATTGAACGTGATGTGTACAAGTAGGAAAAGGAAGGAGTGCTAAAAGAGCCTGCCTAGAATGCCCTGAGCTGGGTCGCTGGGAGCAGGTATGAGCTGTTTGATTACCTCCTGCCTGCTGAAACAGAGTTTGATCACAACCACGACCACGTAAACTTGGGGGGAAATTTTCCTAGCTCCTAATGTGATAGCTTTTCAATGATCCATATGTGTGAACTTTAAACTTGGAAAACGGAGTCCAAAACAACTTAGAATTGCATAGTTGAGGTGATATCTTTAGATGGTGGTTTATGTTCAGGATCTAGAAGGTATTTTTGGGCAAAGCTGCTTCTTTATTGCAAGCATTTTTGTTGAAGCCTGCCTCTGTTGGTTTTAGATTTCTCCATAGTCTTTGCCATAAGTTTACACTTGAGTCGAGTACTCAGTGGGCATCAGGTCATGCAAAATGCCACAACAGAAGAGTGGTTCCAGTTTTGAAGTGTATGCTGATTTTTTTCTAACCCTTTTGAGCGGCATATTTTTTTTAAAAGTGACTTGTCAGAGTGCTACATTAGTGATAGTGGTGAATGTCTTTTCAAATATTTCGGAATATGTTGCACATTGAGAAATTTAATTTCCGTTCTGCTTTGCCATTTCCCTAGGCAATTCCCTAGGAGGTTTTAAGAATAGCAGAATACATTTTGTCTTATTTTGCTTCTGCAATGAATCTTGCTGATAAAATACTGCCTTAACAAGATTAAATGATTTGTTAACTGGGTAACTGGAGTCAGTGCAATAGAGTGGGCAGGAGGGAGAAGAAGGTGACAGGGCTACCATTTCCTAGGAGTGGTAGGTCATTACTGGACTGGTTTGGTGGTCTTTAAAGCCTTATACGCAGAGCAGTGTGGTCCTCCCCTGTGGATGGAGAAGGCTGCATGGGAGATTAACACATGACTCTCTTCAGCAGTGCATAATTAAGAAGAATCTTTGTATTTGGGGATGATGCTTTTTTATGGATGGTAGTTTGCAAACAGATACGAAAAACTGCAAAACTATTTGGAATAGTTTTATAACTATTTCAAAACGTAATCTTTTCTTTAAATAGTCTAATTAGGCTGATGGATTTTAAGATTTTTCTGGACATAGGGACAATGGAATGGTGCTTTCAATTGAAAGATGTAAATTTAAACTCTTCCATATTTAATAATTTGATCCTAAAGAGTTCTCAGTGTATCACCAGATGATTTAATGTAACGTTTTGAATACAGAGTGTGAACTTGTGAGGTTTATTTATATGAAGGCTTTTGATTCTAACAGCTATTCTGACAGATATCTGTTACTTCTTCTGGAGGGAGTTTCCAAAGTGGGGAGAGATTATTGTTAGTGCAGTCTGACCTTGTGTGGTTGTAGGCTGTGGGCAGGCACTTCTTGCTGCAGGCTGCATTGCCTCTGTTCAGTGGGGTCCTTGCAGCTGTAGGAGTTGTCAGAGAGGAGTTGCCCCTTCCTGTCTTTCTAAAACCTCATGCTTTAATAAAGCTTATAATCAAGAAAGTTATAGAGAGTTTCAGGCTCTTCTGTACTTGGGGTTTATATGCTGATCCCCATTTTCTGTTTGTGTTCTCCTTCTGAAAAGTTATTATTTACAATTACAAAGGAGTTTTGCTCTTAAAATTAACCAGAATTTATTAAGTCTGTGGAAAAGGTCAGAATTGCCCCCAAAAGAATAAGTCTTACTTCTTGGAGGGGGAGCAATTGAGAATTACCATTCAATGCAAAGAATTAAATTGATATCCAGGAGACTGTTGGGCAGAGCTTTGGGTTGTGGTTTCTGGTGCAGTGGTGTGTGTCCTGCTGGGTGGTTCCTGGTGGCTCCAGCTCCCAGCCAACTGCCCCAACACCATCAACCTGCTCAGCGTTTTCCTGGCCAACTCCAGTGCCCGGGGTCTGTGATGGAGCTTATCAACAGAGATGCCAAAGCTGTGACTGAAGCTGTAGTGGGGGGAAAAAAAGCCTGGAAGGAACTAGTTGTACAGGACAAAGAGAAAGATAATGGTGTCAATATGCTGTTTTTAGCATAAGAAGTTAGTTATTCAGCCTAAAAGATTGTTTTCTGAAACTACGTAAAGCAGCATGTTTAAAGGAACACCTTTTTCATACTTGAGATGTGAGGAAGAGACTGACTTGTTCTGAAAACACATCAAAATGGTATTTAAATTCGGTTGACTGTGCCTTTAATCAGTACATAATGAGGCAATGCTTCTAACCTGCGTGAGCCTAAACTGAGGAAAAGCGGCATAAAATTATTCCAGCGGATCACGTACAGCAGCTAGTAGTGTTGGAACTCCTGATCAAAGCAGAAGCTGTGTTTGTCTGTCACCGGGAGCCTGGCAGAAGGGTAGCGTTGCTCTCTGAGCTCCAAAAATCAGTGTCGCATTTAAAGTTGTTGGTTTTTTTTTTCCTTTGATTTCCTTGGTGTCATATAAAAAGATAGTAAACACATAGTCGGTCGTGGGTGCAGAGATATGAAAAGCGCTTTGCTTACTGTCAAGTTTCATAATATTGTCTAACAGGGTGGGTTTTTTCCTAATGCTTCTTGTGCATTGGCTTTATTTGAGAGAGGCGAGTGGCTTTCCTTTGCCTGCAGAGCAGACGTGTGGTCACTGCTTTGGAATTTGGGTGAGACCCTATCTCTGCCCGGCTGCCTCCGGCCGCGGCTCTGCCGGTCCCTGCGTCCCTCTGCCGGTTCATAGCCCCTCGGTACGTGGGGGCAGCTGAGCAGGTCGGGTTCTTCCATCCATAACGGGTATTTGCACAGTCCTGGAATGAGCATCCTCCAGAAAATCAGGTCTGGGGTGGGAGTCGAGAGGTCTGAGTTCATTTCCAATGCTGCTTTAGTCTGTGCTGCAGGGACACCCCCCTTGATTTTGAATATATATTAATTAACACCTGTCTGACGTGATGGCTTTTTTTTTTGGCGAGAGTGTATGTTATACATAGGAGTGCATTAAAACCTTTGAGGAGAAGGAGCTTCATAAAAAAGAAATATGCAGAGGCGTTGAATTTCACATTTAGTTGGGGATGGCCGTGCCATAGGTTGCTCAGTGCAGCGCTTTTGACCTGCACGCACACTACTTGAGAGGAAAAGGTATGTTTTTGGGGGCTCGGTAGGCAAGTTGCTACCCACTCACCTGACTTTTTCCTTCCCTTGTTCCCAGAAAAGCTTGCGGAAGCTCAGCGCAGGTTTACTACCCTCCGGACTGAGTTACAGTCAACTTTGGATGCACAGAAAGAAGCCAGTGGGGCTTCCACGCTGCAGCGGCGCAGAAAGCCGGTCTTCCACCTGTCCCACGAAGAGCGTGTCCAGCATAGGAATATCAAAGATCTGAAATTGGCCTTCAGCGAGCTCTACCTCAGCCTCATCTTACTGCAGAACTACCAGGTACCCGCACAAAAAAGGGGCGGTTTGACAAAGCCCTGTGTGTAAATGTCTCTGTGCTTCTGCTCTGTGTGCCCTTGAGTTGCGTCATTCAAGCCAGTTTTTTATTTCTCTTTTATTTTTTTTATTTTTTTTTATTTTGTGGTCTCTAAACATTTTTAAAGAAAAGGCAGATGCCTAGCAGCGTACGCCTTGGCGCTTTTTGTTGAGTATTGAGAAATGCTAAGCTGACCTGCAGAAGGACCTTCTGCCTTCTTTTTCTGGGCTGGCTGACCCTAGCACGCTTGGCCCAGCCATGGTCAGAACACGAAGTCACATCGGGACCTTCTTCTTCTGTAGCGTGTTGTTCTGCGCAGGGCTGGAGCTGGCAAGTTGGGGAAGAAGCTTTTTTATCTAATATTTTTAATGAAACCTGAAATGCTAGCGTACTCTTTCCTCTTGACGTTACCATGGTAGTGGCTGTGACCTTGGTGTCTCAGAATTCCTTGTTAAAACATCAATTTAAAAAAAAAAAATGTTTTTAATTCTGTAGGATACAGGCTCGTTTGCCTTGAAGTATGAAAAAACCAAATCTTTATTGTACTTGGATTTCTGGCATGAAAGGCCATGGTAAATATTGCAGATGCTGATTCTGTTCCAAAAATCTTCAAACAAGAACATGAAACTATTAAGATCTTTTTTGTGGGGCTAGGTCTTTTGGTGTTAAATACTCTGAAATGCTTTTAAATGTCTTACTGTGAGGGTTTTTAGCTTGTTAAATAAGAATGATTGAACTTAAATACACTACAGCTATATTTAGACCTTTTCCAGCGTTGTACTGGAGATTTTTACTAAACAAATTTCACTATAAGAATTACTTGAATGCCACTCTGCAGTATGGAAAAAACTAAATTCTTCCAAAATTCTGAGTGTTTGTTCCTCTCCTAAAGAGATGTATGTCTTTAAGCAGGTGTCTGGAAACTATTTATCAATTTCTCAATGAAGCCCCTTACCTGTTGGAGTTTCTAGTTTAAAATCCTGGGAAAGGTAGAATTTCTGTAGCTTTTCATGAATGGAGCAAAGCAGTATCACCTGCCATAATTTCTTCACTTTTTTACAAAAAACCAAAACCCACAAACAAACAAAAAACCCAAGCTTTTACTCTCTGATACAAAAAAAAATTACTTCTGAGCCTTCATGAAGAATTTAAATAGGGGATGACATAGGTCATTCCTTTGGCAAAATCTTTTCCTACTGTTTATCAGTAAAGAAAGGCATTTTGCGCACTTAGATTTTTGCTACCATGAGTCCAGGTCCATTGTATGTATCCTAAATATTGATGTAAAGTCCATCTGGATTTGATAGCTTTCACAGTTTTCAGAAGGAGCAGATCTCTCTATAACGTATCCTTAAAGAGAGAATGAGACAAATTGGTTCAAAGTGGTCTTGAAGTTGAGGACAAAAAATACAAGTACTAAGACATAAAACCAAGTCCTAGAATAGTATTCTTAATCACATTTGAACTTAGAATATAAGAATTGGGAATATTTAAGCTCTTGCAATTTTGGAGAGGAAAAACAATAACCTGGTGGGAAGATGATGTAGCTGAGGACTTCATGTAGGAGGTAAAGTGAAGTCAACAGCGGCGTTATAAATATCAAATTATGACTTTGATGAAACGCTGAAGTCTTGGGTTGGGTAACTAAGCAAGGAAAATCCACGTGAAACAAATTCCTCAGTCTGTTAGGACTGAAGCAAGACGAAAATTTGCCTCTGTTCATTCATTAGGTATACAAACCAAACATCAAGTGAAACTATAACTTGTCTCCATGGCAGCTGTTGCTTAATTTGCCAATGATTAAACTTCTGATAAAATAAATTTATTTTAAACAGTAATATCTCATTCTAGAGTGCCTACATATATAAATAAATTATTTAATTGAAATACTGTGTTTTAGAACAAAAAAATCTTGAGAAATTAAGTATATAGGATTTACTTACATATATACTGTATGCATTGTAGTACATTCATGGGACAAATAACGGAGGCTGAATCAGTCTTACTAAACTGCTGTGCATTTGTCTTGCTGGTGCATTCTCTAATACACTTGTATATGAACAAAGATTTTTGACTCCACTGTTTGATTCTAATTGATCCATCATTACATTATTGCACAAGTTGCGCTGTTTGGTTTTTTTCCACCTTTAATGACAAAACGTACCATTAGCTGATTCACTTCAATGGATTTGATTAGTATCCAGCAGAAACAGAAGTCAGGCATGGAGAAATCCCCTTGCCAAATAAAAGCATCACGAGCAGCAAGAATAGCAAAACATCTGACTGGGTAAATGATGTTTGACTGTTCTGTTTCAGAGTTCCCTCCCTGTGGGTTCCCTGTGGGAAGTACCACCTGTAACTAACAGTGTTTTTATCATGCGCTTTGGGGTTGCAGAATTTTTGCAGCCAGTGGATGAAACGCTGCTGGAGAGGCTCTAGGGTGCCTGGTGTACCCATGCCCCGACTGGCCACACCAGAGTTAGGCTGTGGTCCCACACACGACAGATAATGTGATAGTACTTTGGGGCTACAGAAAAATCTCTGACCAAAATAATCATTTTCTTGCATTTTTTCATATAAAATTTCTTATATTTCAGGTCTGCTCTCCCTGGGGTGGGGTGCTGGCTTTCCCAATAGAAAGTAATTACAATCTCTTGTCTGCAATAATGCAGATTGTTAATGCATTGGCTTCCTGCTCCTGTCTCCCTAGCCTCATTTCCTCACCTATATGGTAGGGGTCTGGTATTAAATCACTCTAAGCATAATTAGATTGAAAATAATTTCATCGAGTAGTTGGTGCCTCTCCCCAGGACACTGGATTTTGCCGTTTTCTCTGTTTTTCTTTCCAAGCGACTTCCTAAGCTTTTTTAGACGTGAACCTTGCCGTGGTCTCTCTGTGTTCCTGCTGTTGCTTGAATGAAATGTTGAGTCTTTCCAGTGGTGGTTTCTGTGTAATGAAATGCAGGATTTCCAACGCATCTTGTCACAGCAATTGTCTGCAGCGTGGTGAGCTTTGCCTGTCTTAGTTACTGTGCATTAGAAGAGTGTTGGGTCAGGGCTCATATGTAACTTAGAAATCAACCGTTAATTCTTATTTTAATGCAGCTTATCATGTGCTTATCTTGACAGACTAGAGAGTTACTTCTCCCACGCCTGCAAGGCTAAACTAGTTTTGCAGTCATCCTGCCATGTCCTCTGTGGAGAAGGATGCTGTTGTGGAGATGTGCTTGTCTGGATTTCATCTGCAGCATTTAAAACTTTTTCACAATTTTTCTGCTGTACAAGGATTTCCCTTCTCTAATGCACTTACCTGGAGAACTTGATTTGAAACTAATGTAAAGTTCAAAGAAACTAGCCAAAGTCAGTAGCTTAACCTTTTCAGAAGGGAAAACCCTTTGAAGGACTGGTAATGACTGTGGGACTTGGGACAAAACGTAGTCTTTCTGCACTTTTATATTTTTGTTAAGAGCTCATTACAGTTACTGCTAATCCAGAGACCAGTTGCTGGGTCGCAGTACATGGGACATACTGGGTAAGGTGTACCCAGACAGAGGGAGCGTGTCTTGAAATAACCTTGAGCATACAAGCTTTGAGTATGTCCACAGGTTATTTCTCTTCAGTGAGGTTTCATCAGGAATGTTGTCGCTTCCTGCATTAAGGAGGAAAGTGGCAGTGATTTGGCTTTTCAGGAAATACGAGGTTTAAGTAGTTCCCTGCAAATAAGTTACCTCTTTTGATGCCCTTGAATCCCATGTTTTTTTCTGTTATTTGCAAGGGATATGTATTATTTCTAATGAAGTAATAAGTCAAAAAATTCTGGACGATATATGTAATAACTTTGATTCTTCTTATTAACTATTCCTTTTTTTGCTAGCACTGGAAGTATAACCATTTAACTTTCTTTGGAGCTGACAGAGGTTAAAAGCCAGTAACTGTTTTCCCTCCTTTGCAGAACCTGAATTTCACCGGCTTCCGCAAAATCCTAAAGAAACATGACAAGAACCTGGAGACGGCGCGGGGGGCAGAATGGCGGGTGGCCGAGGTGGAGGTGGCACCCTTCTACACCTGCAAGAAGATCAACCAGCTTATCTCCGAAACAGAGGTAACGATGCTAGTCTGGGCACGGCTCTTCTTCAAACTAGAAAACAATATTGTTTACTACTGATTCCTGTAAGGTTTTGCCTTCTTTATAGCTTGTATTCACCACCAAGACAACTATTAATTGATTTTTGAAATGCTACTGGTTTCTGGCACTGTTTACATATGCTTGGGTATGTTCTTTTCAGTCTGAAAAGCTCATGCAGGATTAGCTTGGGTTGTGTAGTAACTTGATGCACCGTGGTGAGCTTTTCATGTCTTTGTTACCATGTATTAGAAGAGTATTGGGCCAGGGCTCAAATATAACTTGGAAATCAACTGCTTTGGTTTTGTTTTTGTTTTGTTTTAATGCAGTACCCTGTGCATATCATTAGAATGAACTTCTGTGATGTATATCTTTATCTCCTTAGGAAGTGGTGACCAATGAGTTGGAAGATGGAGACAGACAGAAGGCTATGAAACGTTTGCGTGTTCCACCTTTAGGAGCAGCTCAGGTGAGGGATGGAGTTATGTAGCAAAGCTGCTTCTCCAGCTTGTCAAGGTGCCAAATGAGATTCAACATTTGAACATAGTGAAAATAATTGATGTTAGCACGCTCCGCAAATTGTGAGGGGGGGCATGGTCACATAATCTGCTTTAGTTCCAGAAGATTTGGAAATAGCTTACTATTCCTAATGCTTGTAGACGAGGTAATGAAGGGATGAGATAAATAGTAAAAGGAAATTTGTGCTAATAATAACATATGCTTAGTGTTTATGTGGTCTGGCATATTTTTCAAAGGGCATCGAGACGCCCAAGCTCTGTTTCCACACAGCAACAACATAAGCAAGAAAATTATGCAGCATTTTCAGTTTAAAAAAAAAACAAAAAAAACAAACCTCATTTCAAGAGGAAGAGTGCGTCAGAGATCAGAACACTGTATCCCTGACTTTAAGTTTACTCTGCAAATTAATCTGACTTTACTGATAACCTGTTTACCCCACCTTAATTCCACCGTTGCTTTGTTCACAGCCTGTACCAGCCTGGACTACATTCAGGGTTGGATTGTTCTGTGGGTTGTTCATTGCACTGAACGTCACTGTCATACTGTCAGGTGGGTATCCGTGGCTGGACACATCTGGCTCTCACACCCTGGTATGGATATGTTCTCGTCGCTTAGTGAGGGCCTGGATCTGAACTGGGTTGGTCAGGATGTTCTGGGTTAAATCAGTCTGAGTCAGATCACACTGTTGTGAATTATTAGTTCTGCTCAGTTAACAGGTTGTGAGATGTTAGATACACAGATTTTGGCCTTTGAACATATTATGGTTTTTTTCTCCTGGTTTCTTCCTTACTCTTGGAAGGATGTTCCGGAGGTACAACATCCACGTATAAAGCCAAATTTCTGTTATTGTTCTGTGAACTCACAGCCCTTTCCCCCCTTGAAAGAGGTTCTCATGGAACGTAAATTTTGGATGGTGCTGCCTGCCTACAGAGAATGAGGCCAGACACAGAGCCATGTGAGCACCATGCCACTTGGGATGTTTTCATGTAGAAATGTCTAGGATTTCAGTGCCTGCTGCCTATTAATGGAATGAATTGGGTTTTTTTTTCTTGCTGGCAGATTTTGGCAAGATGGTTTAAAAGGTACCATAAATTATTGCACATCCCAGTCCTTGGTTTTATTCTGCTTTACACCTTCTGAGTTTGGACTCTGATTATAGCCATGTTAGTACCATAGATCCTGATACAGCGCTTAATCACAAGCGGCTTTACTAATTGTGTCTGTGATTTCAGTAGTGTTGTAACTTGCTAAAGCAGTACAAAGGAAAAGGCTTAACAAATCAACCTACGAGCTCTTGCGTTAGGGAAAGCCCATGTCTCTGTTTTTGACTTAAAAGAATTTTAAATCAGATGTTTCTGTAATTGGATCCAGTCATCTCTTGGGATAAAATTCCTCTGTTTGAGAAGCTGTTTGCAGTTCTTCCCTTTTGGTCTTGCTGTGGTAGAGGCAGAAAGTTGACCCGTCTGTGTGAAGGGTCTGTTTAATGTGTATAAGCTGTTCTTTATTCATTGCATCTTTTTTTTTCCTGTAACTTACATGCTTGATCTCTATGTGAGATGCAAATACGATTCAAGCCAATTGGGTTTGCTTTATCTCTCAGTATTAAGAATGAAAAGGTGAAACAGTTGTGAGAATGAATTCATACAAATGATTATATCTCTAAAGCTGATGTTACTAAACTAATATGAATAATAGGTGTATTTGTATCAGCAGACATGATCTGATACCTGTACGTTACTGCAGATGTTGGACAAAAACTGTATTCAAACTGCAAAGTGTTTGTTTTTAATTGGATATTAGTTTGCTAACCTCTATGCTACATTTGCCAAATTGTTTTTATGACTTGATTGACTAAGATAGGATCTTAGTGTGCTATGTGTAGCATCTGTGAAACAGCATTAGAACATGACTTCTAATAATAACCCACTTCTGTATTGCATGATTTTAAAACTGGAACAGCACTGTTTCACATAGATGAGTTCATAATAACCTGGGGTCTGTTTAAAGGCTGCAAGTGCTACGTGTGGATCCCAGGAGGGCTTCACCCTCAAGAGGCCCTCACTTTCTGTGTCAGCTTTCCTAGATGCCAAGGTAGTGTGTAGTTGACAGTTCATGGACATGGGCACGTGTTTAAGCAGAATCTTGTGAGATTTCATGCAAAATCTCAAGACTCTCGCTGCAGCGGTGCCCTGTCTCTTGTTTGAGAATTAGGCTGTGGTGCCATTGGGCTTGTCACCAGGGACATCTTCCTCTCTGAGCACCTTGTTCAGAGCCTGCACGTGCTGAAGGGATGAGCAGGTTGAGTGTCACGTAGCTGCTGATTCTAGGAGGTGACTTCACTTCTATTGGATTTAAGTGGAAGCAGTGTATGAATGGAAAAAAATCACTTTGCCTTGGGGCTGTGGTACAGAGCTCTGGACTGGGTCGTGCCAGTTTGAGACCTTGTATACCTTTGCTGGGCACGTCCCTGCAAGCGGGGTCCTTGGGGGTCTTCAGTCCAACTGCTCAGCAGTAATGAAGAAAATGGTTCAGTTAGGAAACATGAAAAGGGAGAGAAATCTAGCCCTTTGCATTGTGGAAGCTACGCTAGATGGGATCTTAGTATCAGAGGAGAGAACATAAAGAAATAATTTTAGCTTCTGTGTGTTAGTATCTCAGCCGCTTGTACTGCTCAGTATCTGCTTTTTCTCCGGAACCAGCTGCTGTTCCACGCTGCAGTTATGGTCCTCTACCACCCTGAGAGTCCAGAAATAAGATTAGCAGGCATTAGCTATGGAAGTCATATACTATACTGTCATATAGAACTGTGTTCACCTCGGGATAAACCTTTGTCTGGGTGTTCTGTCTCAGGTAGCACACAGCATGTCTGTCCTATTCTGTCTCGTCATTTCTTATTCAGTATTTTTTTGGGCTATTCTGTCCTGCTTGGAAGCTCCTCCCTTGGTTTTGTCTGCAAGCATTTCAGATTAAAATTTGAAATCGCTGCTTTTGTGATTCCATATTTAAGACTCATTTCTTTCAGCTTCTTTGGGGTGTGTGATATTTCCGTCCAAAATTGACTCTATTTTGCCTGAATCCTAATAGTCTCTTCAAGTTTTAGATTTAAAGCAACAGTTCTTGAGTCATTTTTCCTTGCAGTTTTCCTCCATAATTTTATGTATATAAAGTACAGATGCTGGACACTTGAAACTTCTTATGGATATATTTTCTCTGAAGAAAAGTTTGGAAAACTTGTGGCTGTAATTTAGACAGGAAGGTTTGTGGGAATAAATTCTCAGCATCAATTCTGTAAAACCGCATGTTCTTTTTTTTCCCCTCTTAAAAAGCATGTGGGTGAGAAACACTCAATGAAACTGAGGATTCAAATAACTGTATTTTATTTGTGCTTTTATCATAAAACCTGTATCGGGCAACCGGCGGACAGTATTTTGCAAAGGGGCTTGTGCTACAGAAAGCTGCTGCTGTATAAGGCTGCTTGGTGTTTGAAATTAATCAAATTTGTTTCCAAAATGCTGAAGACTGAACAAAGGAAGCAACAGGCTTTCCACTATTGCTGCCTTGTGTTGGGTTTTCTGTTTGGGTGCGGCTGGATATTATATTGCTAGTTATGAATATGTATTACATTACAGTTGTGTTGAGTTCAGTGATTAGGCACAGTTTAGCATTGTTTTAAATGCTGTAAATGGCCCTTCTTGGTTTTGTGGGGAGCCGAAGTATTCGTGTATCTGTCTGTTGGGATTTCATCTCCATTAAACCAGTACATTTAAGTGCATATAGTCACGATTTATGCTAGTGCTGTCCCTCGTGCCTCTAGTGTGCGACAGGGGACTTAAGAAGCTGCTAATGACCTGACCACACTGGCTGGAGAGTGAATTTTCTCTGGAATGGTCCTAAATGCTCTGACAGCCTAGGCAAAAAGTCCTCTGCTTGCTGGAATATGCAGGTGTGCACGAGGGTACCCTGTTTTCACGGGGTACAGCCGAGCATCTGAGCACCAGGGTATAGAATCATAGAATCATCTAGGTTGGAAGAGACCCTTGGGATCATCGAGTCCAACCATCCACCCTACTCTACAAAGTCCTTCCCTACACCATATCCCTCAGCACCACATCTAATCATCTCTTAAATGCATCCAGGGATGGTGACTCAAAGCATGAATCAGTGGGGCACAGATTTACTTTGTGACATGACTTGTGCTGTCCCTTTTGTCTTCACCAGGTGTGGCTTTTATAGATGGACCAAATGTGTGGCCACTGGTGAGAATCTATCGAGGTGGCTTTCTCCTGATAGAATTCCTCTTTCTCCTGGGTATCAACACGTATGGCTGGAGACAGGCTGGAGTGAATCACGTCCTCATCTTCGAACTCAATCCCCGCAGCAACTTGTCCCATCAACATCTCTTTGAGGTAAACAGAATGGATTGTAGGAGTGGTTGAGCTGTGCGGCGTATCAGGAGGGTAAATCCTGCACCGTTTCCTGGCAAGGAGCTCTAATACAATTAGAGGAGGAAGTTGCTGAAGTCTGATTAGATTACAGGATTGAGCACTGCTCTCCCTTTTCTTATAATGAGAATCCATTGTAGGTTTCGGAGCTGTATTTTCCTAAGGTATCTCTGTGTTTTTTCTATCTTTCCGTAGATTGCTGGCTTCCTGGGGGTTTTGTGGTGTCTGAGCCTGCTGGCATGTATATATGGTAAATACACCTACATCCCTATGCAGGTGAATCCACTCATCTTGTACGGCTTCATGTTGCTTTTTCTCATCAACCCTACCAAAACCTTATATTACAAGTCCCGTTTTTGGCTGCTCAAACTATTGGTAAGTCTCAAACCTGTTTTAAATAAATAAATTTATAAAAAAAACCCACTGAGCAGTAGCGGTTTAAATATATACAAGTGTCAGTAATCTTCAGGAAAGAGGAATGCTTGTACCACTGTGCATTTGTGGAGCAAACCTGATAAGGTATTGACTGCACATGGTTGTTGAGCATGGGTTTACAGAAGCAACTTTTGCTTGCCTGTAGCAGTCTATCATTATCTTCATATTGCAAGTAGCTACTTGTTAATCTTCCTATAGACAGCTGTATACTTGCTTTTGCACATACAGGAACACTTGGATATCTTTCCTTGGTTTTCCTTAATGCAGCGAAACAGTTTGATTAGGGTTAGAGTGCTTCCAAGGCAAGGCTGTGTGGATGCTCCTCAGCCCGAAGTGGGTGAGTGGCAACATTGAGAGGGTTTAGTGATGGGAGAAGGAACCTTTGCAAAGGTTACTGCTTTTAAAATTGTGTTTGTGGGTGGGGTTTTTTTCCAGCAAATCTGTTTGTGGTCTTAAACTATTTATTTTACACCCAGCTCCTACTTTCCAGGTAAGATAAATCTGGTAAATTGAATGTAAGTATGTGTGCTACTTCAGTGTTCCAGTTATAGGTGGGAGCTCCAAAAGAACAGTTTTCAAACTTGTTGGATAGCTCATAAATTTCCTCCCAAATGGCTGTTTCAAATGTTCATTCCCACCCTATATGCCCTTTTAAATTGACTTTAATCAAGTTGGTTCCCCTGATACCTCATTCTTGCTGGAACTGCTCAGAAGGCATCAGACGGAAGAGGCTTTGGCTGGCTGATGTTATTCGCAGAATCATTTTAATGCCAGTTAAAACAATTAACTTTATCTGGAACATGACAAAGATGAAACGTAGAATCATGCTTCAAGCGTGTGCGTGCAGGTATGCACACAGCTAGTTAACCTCTGTGCGCTTACCTCTGGTGTTCGATTTGCCAGCTTACTGCTGTTTCAGTTTCTTCCTTTTTTGCCTTCCAGCATTCAGCCATCTCTCCTAGATATACCTTTATTCCCAAGCCTCATTAGTCTTGCTGCTGTCCCTTGGTGCTAGGGGAAGCACTGGAAGTGCTCTCGCCGTGTGAGCAATATCTGTGCTAATTTACCTTAATATCTTAACAGGGTAAGATTCTCAGTGTTCACAGAGCTCTTAGGCAGTTTCCAGTACTGGCTGTATCCCAGTTTTCTCTAGACTACACTGCAGTCTGCCATACAGGAGTACCTTTGTGTCTGACGAGGCCAATTCATCCCAAGGTCTCCTGGGGAAAAAAAGCTTCATCAAAATGCAACATCACCTTAATGGTGTAAAATGACACGGTACTTCTGACTGTGTTTTATGTGGAAGGGGGGAAAAAAAAAAGAGGCCAGGCAAACCACATAAAGAGTAGCTGTTAGGCGTTTCTAATTTTTATTGTATGTAATTGGCCAGTTGGGTGTATTATATTTCTCCGTGCAGTCGCCAGCAGCTATCTGGGTGAAAGGAGGTTTAAATAGCGCCAATTCTTAGAACTGTGCTGTTCACACAGATTTTGGGTTGGTGAGCGTCTTTCTTCACATACTTGATACGATTAATTTCCAGTCAAAGTGAAGTCTGACACAGTGGGTGTAGCAGAGCATTACTGGCAGCTTCAATTTTTCAGGAACCAAATCAGGAGCGTATTTGGGTGTGTTGTAGCGTTTCCTGATGGATCTAGGAGACTTACTGCATCCACCCGTGATCATCAACAACTGCTTGTTGGTTCTCATGAGCGGGATCTCTTTTGATAATACCTGGGGAACTGCAAGTTGCATTTGAATTCGTCTTCCTCTGAGTGAAAAAAGTTATTCAGCCCGTAATAAGTGTAATTCCCATGCTAGGCTCTTCTTCCTCGCCTACAGGCTTAGGTGAGTGTCCTTTGCCCCTTCGCTGCCGGATGAGAAGCCCACGAGTGCATTTCTGTAGGCTGAGGAATCGGATCTGAGCCCAGGGGATGGCACAGTGTCTGTCTGGGTCCCCACGCTCTCTGCAGGGCGCCGAAATGGCAAACAACTGCAGGGAGCCTGTCTGCGAGAGGTGAAAATCTAGGAAGTGTTTAGCTCCAGCTCAAATATCTACTGGCTCAGCACTCATTAAAACTGCAGTGATCAGCACCAGGAAGTCTGCGCTTGGGTTGTGGAACTGTTCATAGATAATTGCCCCAGATTAATTGAAACTGAGGTTCAGCCGCAGCTTTTGGTATTTTATGACTTTATTCTCACGGTCCGTCTTCACTGGAGGATGTCACAGACAGTTCTCAGCTGGGAAGTGAGGAGTTGCCTGTGGTACCTACCAGCACCCTCTGGAAGAGGGGCTGCAACTCCAGCTGTGCTGGGGCAGTGCGTGGCAGCAGTCAGAAACCACGGTGCCTGATGTGCTGGGTTAGGAGGGTTCAAAAAGTGTCTCAGGTTATTCAGGATAGTTGACTGAGATACCAGTACCTTAGCGAGGTTGTGTCTGCTGACTCCTTGTCCTCTGTAAACTTGAGGTGGTAAAGCTTCTACTTTCTTAAAAGTTTCATGCTGTCATCATGTCTCTTGCACTTTATCAATTTCTTCATTTTCCAGGGAGGTCTATCTGTAAAGCTCTTTTCACATTTCATTTTAATTCATTGGCCTTTGTTTCAGAAAACAAAAAAAAAAAGGTCTGTGATGAAGCAGGTAAAGAATAGTATTGTGGGGTTCGTAAAAAGGCAAAGGAAGGCTGCTGTGCCTTCTCTGGCTCTGCAGAGCCTGGTCTGGAGCTGGACGACTTTGAGGACAGACCTCCCTAACAGCTGGCCCTGTCTGAGCCTTTGTAATAGGTGCCCTCCTACGTGAGCACAGTGCTTTCTGGGTCAAGATCCATATCTGCTTTATGCCACTAAATCTTAATCCCCTATTTGGCTTTGAAATTTAGGACCAGAGCCTTAAATTGGCATTACAAGCTGATGGGAACGTGTCAGTCCTTTCCTGGGTTTCCGTAGCTGTGTACCCTTTAGGTTAAATAGGAGAGCGATATAAAAGATCAGTGTTAGCCTGTGCTTTCATTAATTTAAAGGTTCATAAATCTCTGAACTACAGGATGGTGCTGGCTCTTTGAGAAATTGGCTGTTAGTAACTATAACTAACTGGGTAGAGAGAGTTGTAATCAAAGGTAATGGCCCATGAAAACTGTCTGGTTTGAAAGTAGCAGAACTGCTGTTAAGGCTTAGAGGGGAAAGTGGACTGGGATTGAGGGGGAGTCTAATTGACAGGCAATAGGATTTTCTCTGCCCTTTCTTTAACTCTTTCCCTGCTAGAGACTTTGGGAGATCCAGCAGTAACAGTCGTCACAACTTCTAACACTCAAGAACAACTAATGTGTTAAGTAAACCGAGCAGTGATCGCCCTAATGGCCATGCTGAGGGTCTATAATCTAACTGACATTAAGTGTGAGGGAGGAGGTAAGTGTGGAAGATGTCAATAGACATGACATAAATGAAAGAAAGCGCTGATCAAAATGAGGAGAGCTGTGTAGAGCTCTTGCACAGACACTGGGAGTTTCTGGGAAAGAGCTTGGTTGGAGGAGACTGGGCTCTTCTGCCAGTAAAAACACAGAAAGGTGGGGGGCACGTGAATATTTGTATACAGGAGGAGAAAAGCAGGCATGTTATCTGTACTGAAAGTGAGGAGACAGTTATCTTCTTTGTCAGCAGGAGCAAAAGGTCAGCAATAAATCTTCAAGCATTTCTGTTATTTCCATATTTGTTCAATGCTGCGATGTCCTGCCACTGCGTTTACATGTCTTTGACACTATGTAATGAATTATTCCATTTTTTTCTCCCCCCCTGACAGTTTCGAGTGTTCACTGCTCCCTTCCACAAGGTGGGCTTCGCAGATTTCTGGCTGGCTGATCAGCTCAACAGCTTGGTCGTGATACTCATGGATCTGGAATACATGATCTGCTTCTACAGCTTTGAGGTTCAGTGGGAGGACAATGATGGACTTCTGGCAAATACAGGTAGAGTAATGCTGATGACCCGGGCGAATGTAGTCAAAATGACCTGAAAAACACTGAGCAAAGCAACTTCGTAATCATCTATCTCTTTTGGAGAGGGCTACCAATGACATAGGAAACTAAAATAATTGGCATTTCTTGTAAACACAGCATTAGAAAGATTCTCCTCTTTCCTACTTCCATCCAGAGAAATGGAATTTCACATCAGTGCTCATTTCCTAATTCAGTCTTTTGGCCTGACTTGTATATTCATCAGAGAATTTAGAGACAGCACCACTTGATTGGAAAGAGGAATCCATTTTCCTGGCACTGTTGTTTTATTTCATCGTGGTTTAACCATGTATTTGCTTTTAGCCTGTTCCCGTTGCTCAGCATGAAAATGAGTTCCTTGAGCTTGTTGACCACAATTTTCTGTGCTGTAGCCTGCTTCTTACAAGCTCCATCACAGCAACCTAAAGCAAGAGAGGATGGAGGAATTTCTTTAGGGGTTGTTAGTGCCACCCCATATTCAATTAGAGTTGATGCTGTGATGCCAGGGTTGTGCCTGCTCTGTCTCTTCTCTCCTTTCTAGCCAGAAGAGCTGCAGAACTGGCATATGAATTTTGACTTTGGCCTTCCCAGCGGCAAAATCGTACCTGTCTCCTCCTGGGCTGGGCTGTTGTCTTTCCATTTTGAGCAGTGACTGCTGGCAAATCGTGCTGTCTGATGGTTTTGACAGCTGATGAAAGAATTTGCAGTTATGCTTCAATAAGCATCAGCGTTCACTTCGTTCTTACAATCTGCCTGATCTTTCTCTTCCCTTTAAGACAGAGTTGCAAGTAGCCAAATATTTATTTATTAAAAATAGAATAAATTAAGCATCTGAGTGGATAACAACTTGTCCTCTTGTCCTCTTCTAATACAAACAGTGGAGTGATAGTGCAGTGCTTTGGGATAAATATCAGCTAATAACTTGTCTCTGCTATTCTGAATAAGAAACAAATGTTTTTTAGTCAGTGGGGTGTTTGGTTTACGTCTGGTGGGCAAGACACCATAACAATACGGCATACCTGGGGGTTCCAGGCAAAGCTGGGGTTTTCCCGATCATTTTCTCAATAAAACAAAACAAAAAAAGGCTTTCAAACATCAGGGGTGTGACACAATGTCGTGTTGGTGTAGTTGCCTCTCACCCCAGTTATTGAAACCAGGGCTATGTCCTGGCTGTGCTTTTTAAAAACAACAACAACAAAAACCAACCAAATAAACCAACAAAAAACCCCCAAACACATACTGAAATATGTTTTTTCCTATTACAACATACAAGAAAAATGGGTCAAGGACATCTTAGGCAAACCAGTCTTTTTGAGGTGTCCTGCAGAGTTTGGAAATGCTCTCCCATTTATGCACAAAAATTCAGTGTCGAAGGCCTTTTGTAATTCCATCCTTAATTTGATTATTCACAGTACTGCCAACAGCACAAAATTAATTTAAAAATAGATTATTTCTAATCTTCACGCATGTTAATTTTACTGGCAGCAGTGAAAGAGTTAGATGATGATCTTGCTGGGTGTGTTATTGATGTCATGTCACCTGAATACCTCTGAGATGAAGTTAGGGGCTTCAGGATGCTTTCTGCTGATGACCTTCTCGCTGTTCTGGATGTGTGTGTGCCTAAGCATGAGACATTGATGGGGAATTGCTCTCCTGTCAAGTGATATTGCTCCTACACAAAGGAAGGCGATAGGAGTTCTTAAACTTGCTGATTCTGTGTCTCTGAAACTTCTTTTCTTGCAGATAATCAGATTTGTTACAGCTACTCCTACGGAGTGAGAGCAGTTGTCCAGTGCATCCCTGCTTGGTTGCGATTCATCCAGTGCCTGCGCCGTTACCGTGATAACAAACGGGCCTTTCATCTGGTTAACGCTGGAAAATATTCCACCACCTTCTTCGTGGTGACATTTGCAGCCCTTTACAGCACTCACAAAGGTATTGGTTATTTTGGAAAATCCTTTGCAAGTCATGGGATTTGCTTTTTACACGGGAGAAGCTCAGAATTTGGCATCGCGTTGAAACGTGAACTTTTGTCCTTTGGCACCTGTGAAACATCTCAGTGGAAAGGCAAAGCCTGCCTGGCTGGCACAGAGCATTTTACTATCTTCTCTTGGGTATTTTTCACGTACCTGGTCTGCTTAGAACTGCACTATTGGAGTGTGAGAGAGAATTTTCAGGTGTCTCTCTCGAAAAAGCTGAAATACCTGTCAGTTTTTGTTGTGAAGGGCGGTCGAATGGGAGATGTGTAAGGAAAGAGTAACATAGGAAATATTTCTCCCTTGGCATTCATGAATAGCTCACCTGGATCTTCTAAATAAAGTTGGTCCATCACCCCTGAATGTGGGGAGCTGGGCCCAATGCTGGGAAAATGCTCTCTCTGGATTTTCCTATGTGTTTTTATCCATGTTTTTTCTGCAACTGGCAGGGAGTTGTTTCCAATCCATTTAACTGCAGATTGAGCTCTGATCCCTCAAGTTCCCCATCTCCCTGGAAACGACAATTACTCGATTCTGTTCTTGTTCTGAAGGAAAAAGCTTTTAGTTTCTGCACTTGAGGCAGTCACCCTGCCTTTCATTGTTATGAATTCCTACGAGCTGTGTTCTTTTATTATATGCCTTCTAAATCTCCAGAAATTAGCAACTGCACAGGCTTGTGAGCAATTGCTTATCCTGAAACATGATTGTGGCGGGGCAGGGAGAGGAGTTCCAGGCGTGCGTCTAGTTAACGTGCTGGGCTTTTTGGAGGGGTGGCAGGTTATTAGAAACCTTCCTGTGGCCCAGAAATGGCTGTTTTGATGTAGCTGGGCCTGAAGTCACACCAATAATGTTTGTCAAGCCTTGCATCTTCACGGCAGAGGAACGGGTCGATGCAAACCGGCTGAAGGCTGGAAGTGGGGTGCCCTGTGGCTGGAGGTACATGCAAAGCTGGTGTTGGGAGCATCAGTGGTGGACGCAGCGCCTGGTCCCTCTGTGCATCTCCTCCCCGCTGCCCTGTCCCCACAGCTTGAACTCGTTTGCTCAGTGACGTTCTGCAGCTCTTCAGTCCCCCAGCCCTGCAGTCCAGTTAGTCACCAGCGCCAAACCCCGGGATGAGACACATACAGATTGCCTGGCTCTAGTCACTGCTTATATGCTTTTATATACAGCTCCTGCTCTGGGGAGGCTGACTAAGGCTTCTCCTTCCCCCGGGGTGGACACTCTGGCAGAGCCTCCTGCAGGAAGGTTGGGGTCGGTTTGGAACCAAGAGGAAAACCAGCATCTATCAGAACGTGCCGGTGAAGAGTTTGACCTCTTCCTGCTCCCCTTGAAGTTTGTCCCCGCACCAGTCCTGCTGACCCTTGTTCTCATCGTGGCCATACGTAGCTGTTGTCTGCTCTCCAAGCCTGGCAGGGAGTGGGCTGTAACGAGGTGTTTACGAGCCAGGCACGGGGCTTGTTCCAATTGCTGAGAGATGTTCGTGACTCCCAGCTTTTGTCTGTCCGGTTTTGTTAGTGGGAGTCAACAGCACGTAGTTGTTGGTGTCACACCAATAAATTTGGAAGCTTCATGGGCTTTGGAGATGACACGTTAGCACAGATTTTTTTGTAAATGTCACTGTGCCTGGGCTTGTAGGGATTTTTTTTGAGAGGGCTGCCTGAAGATCTTGCTGTATCTTCTCAGCCCTGCAGGCCTATTCCCGTCCTGCCATAAATGCACTTTCTAATATGTTGTACCTGTTAAGAATCCAATTTTATCTATGTGCTTTACATAGATTCCCAGTTTCTTTTTGAACTTGGAATCAGATGGTCTATCATCAAGTTGTTATGATGTTACTGTTGAAAATAGATGCGCTGCTCGCCCACACCTTCTCCCTGTCTGCCTGAGGACAGCAGAGACAAACACCCATCTCTTACCTACAAAACATCTGTTGGGGGTAGCTGCTTGCTGTTAAGAAAGTGCCCCAAACAAGTGTCAAATTGGTAAAGTACCTTGCTCCTTAGACCTGCTCTAAATTACTGTAAGTAACGAACCTGTTAATTGCTGTGGTAACAAGAGTTTTATTTAGCCAGTCTTTCATGCCTGTCTTTGCAAGCCTATGACTTATACCTCTGGAATGACAGCTTTCTGCTGCCAGGACAAGAGGGTAATTGATGGCCTTTTCTTGGGAGGTCAAGTAACGTACACCAGAGCCCGTTCTCTACTTGGGAGTCCTGGGGACGTCACAGCCCTCTGAAGAGGCTTATCTTCCTCTCTTGATTTGAAATTTGAATTATTTGTAGCTGGTCTGTAGGTTTTTAGCTTGCCTCTGCCAGCTGTGTGAGGATGGACTATGTGGCTAGGAGGGTTTGTTGGCGTTGAAAGCCAGCTAATTTGTGGAGAGCGTGCTTACAGCATTCTTGTGCAGTGTTTTCGTACACTTGCTGGAAAACAACTCTAAATAAATGCCGCCTTATTATGTTTAAGTGATGTATGCTGCCTCTAGTCATACGTGGTACTCCCTTCTCCAAACCTCCTGTAGCAAAGGTTTCCCCCCAGTAACACAGTGTAATGTGGGCTCTTGACAAGGATCTCAGTGTCCCCAAAATACCACTGTTTAATAATTCATAATGCCCAGGCAGTGCATAATTCTGATTCTTTCTTCCCTCGGAGAAGCCATTTCTTTACTTTTATTCCTTTTGGTTTAGATGCTGAATGCAATTTTCTCTGCTAATTGCAGTTGGGATGTTAGGCCGGTAAGATACGCAAGTAAATTCTGTTTAGGTTTTCTCTCTCAAACTTGCAATCCTGTTGTCCTGGGTCTAGGACAGTTTTACGGAGTTAAACTGTACAGCCTATTGTTTTGATATTTAGGTATCATCCGAATTAGTGAAGCTGAAGTGAGAGTAGCTACCCCATAACATAGTGCTTATTAGTGCTTACCCTTATAACATAATCATAGTGCTTAGAGACATCGTTTAGTAATGTGGGGGTGTATGCTTTTCTTTTTTTATCAGAGTTATGTTGATGGTTGGACTAGATGATTTAAAGGTCCCTTCCACCCTAGACAAATCTATGATTCTAGAAGAGTGGAGCAGGCAGCAGTTGCATTGGCCGAGTGTCGGCTTCGCCGCCGCTCAGAAAGGCAACCACATTTCAGGGACGAGAGCAGCAACCCAAGGGCAACTGTTGCTGAGCTCCCAAAGGAAGAATTCTCAGTATTTTTATTCCGCTCGAAGGAATGGGAAGCAAAGGCCGCGTTCTGTAAATACAGTCCTATGGGGTATGTTTGCACAGGCAAATGAGGCATATCTGTAACTCTAAGCTACCTAGCAACTCGGGTGCGTGCCGATGGTCCCTGCCCCGGCTCCTGCCCTTCACTTCCCTGGCAGTCCTGAGCAGCCTTCCCCAGAGCCAGCCAACTGAATATTGCATTGCCTTCGTTAATCCCTGCCGAAACCTACCTGGTGCTGGGGAAACAAGTGATTAAGGAGTCTGCAGCGGAATGTTTCCCCCAGCTGCAGCGTGATTTTGACACACACGACTACTCTTTGCAGTGTTTTCACTCTGCCGAAAGGCAGATGTGCTTTCCTTGACAAACGGACCAGTATAGCTGCTTCCACTTCAGTCCAGCTCACCACAGCGTTCCACAGGGATCCCCTCTTGTACAAAGCGTACTTGCATTTAAGAAGGTACATTGGCATACCTGGAATAGCCAGCCTTGGTCTCATTCCTCGCTCCGACCCGCTTCGGGCTTTATAAGATAAGATTGTTATATTTAGGTGTTCAGCTCTTCTGAGAAACAGTGCCACTGGAGTTGTGTTGTACGACTCCAGGAGTGCCGGTCCCTTCTTAAGCTTTATGCATGATTTATGCTCCAACGATATTCTTTGTAAAATGAGATGCCTCTTGGTTTTGCTGCCCTCTGTCAGTTTTCTCTTACCTTGGTGCCTTTTGCTTACACAGCGTCATCAGAAAGATCTGGCTCACCTAGAATGTAGATTTGGCTTCTGTGCTTGAAGAAATGAGCTTCTTGAGTGCTTTTTCACTCTTCCATCTTTTCCTTGTTTTGTGGGATTTGCTGCTTCGATGTGAGCATTTGTGTGCTTACCTTTTTTCAGGAACGCGTTACTGAGCTTAAGCACAAGTACTAGGTTAAAATTGGCTGTGTGGGATTTTATCCTTTAACTGAAAGGAAAGATGGTTTATGCAAGTTTTCATCATCAGTTTGATTTGCACACCTTATTCAATGGAATCCTTGTGGTCTGGGTAGTATCCAGCTATTTATTAACTTCTGAATTTTTCCAGAGTTAATCCATGTGACCTGGAACCTCGAGTAAGCATCTCTTCTTCTGTACCCCTCCCATGCCCCTTCCAGGTACTCCGAATAAGAGTGCTGAACACTAGCTTTCATTGGCTTGGAAGTGCTGTGGAGAGCCTTAGGTCAGTCTTAAGATAATGTGCCATGCACTTTCTCATTAAACAGCCCAGGAAATTTACAGTAATTAAAAATACAGAAGTTAACTAAATAGGGCTGTCTCTAAAGAGTAGTGCTTCTGTCTGTGCTCTCATCATCACCTCAGAAGCAGGCTTCTCTGATGAACTGATGTGTAACTTGTTTTTTTTTTTTTTGTAAAGCCAGGCTAAGAGAAAACAGTGAAACTCCTTGCTTTGCCAAGGAATAGAGACGTGAACTGTCAAGGCAGGAGTCATCCCTCGATTAATGGGCTTTTGCAGGAAGGCGTTGGACCATCCCTTCCTAATAGAGAGGTTCCATCGGGTCTGACCAGATGAAGATGAATGGGAAATGTGCTGCTTTTGGAAAATACAGTGGAAGGTTCCCAGGTCTCGTAACTACTACCCACTCCCCATTAATCACTACGGCTTCAGCTGTTACCAGTGGTGATAGGGGCTGGCGTAGCTACCTCCGTGCTGGAACGAATGGCTGGCTCTTCCACGCTCTGTCCCACTGCAGCTGTCCTGGGAAGGCGTATGACTTCCCAGGCGAAGGATGGTGACGTACAGCAGGAAGGGGGAGAGGATGGTGGTAACATCAGGCTGTTGCCCTGGGAGCTGCAGGAGGATACCTGACTGCACCTTAGCTCTGCTCTTCTCTGCCAGCTGAAGTACTGAATAGTGGGTCGTGTCACTTAGCCCGTATCGCTTCCATGTTAGGAACTGCAGGGTGCAGCCCCCGTGGAGTGAACTTGCCAGTGGGTGGAACAATAATTAGCTGTGGTCCTAAATGGTTACTGCAGGAGAGGAGAACAAGGTGATGTGAGAACTAGGACTAAAATGACTTTTACAGAAATCAGTCATCAGTGCAACAGATTATAGTACCTCAACTGAGAAACGTAATTTCATTTCTAGGGAGTGGAGCAAGGCAAAGTAAGTGGATGTATTGAATTCAAGTACAAATCTTTCTTTTTTAAAAAAAAAAGTACAAAACTTCAAAAAAAAAAAATCACAAAAGAATGAAGCAAGTAGCATTTATGAGATCCTGTTCCCTAGCTAATCCCTTGTGTGTCGGTACATGATCTCCCATCTCTCCCCCTCTTTCTCGGCGCTGGAAGAGCTGTCAGCACTGTGCAAGCCAGATCATTTGATTTAGGTGTCAGAAGAGCCTTATAGAGTGCTTGGATTGAGCTCGTGAAGTAAAACAAACTTTGTAATGGGATTAACTGGCTTCTTTCTTAATACTTGCAGTTTTTGCGTGGCTTGCCTTAGCACAGCATACTGGCAGCTCCATCAGGATGATTATTTGGAGCCGAAACGTGCAATGTCTGTCACATTGCTGTGAGCTAGGATGAATTTTTCTCTGAAACCCTGTCATCCCTTGCCCAGGAGGCCTTCAGTAATGAGTTGTGTTCATTAGCCAGTCTTTCTGATCCTTTCCATCAGAGCAGCAGCGGTGTCATTAGTGAAGAATTGGAGGCATTGCCATGGGCAAACATTTCCATCCTGGCTTCTGACCTCCTCCCAGCTTTGACGTGGGTCTCTGCTGCACCCTGAGCAAGCGTGGTGTCTCCACGCCAGCTTGTCAGCTCCTCTAATTGCTTAGACACCCACCCCGGTGATGGTGCTTCGGGGTCGAGCTGCTGGGAAGGGTGAGGAGCACCCTGGTAGGGCTGCAGCAGGACCACCATGGCTGGGGTGGAGGTGCCGGCAGGAGCTCGCTGGCTGGTAAATGAGCGGGGAAGGTGAGAGGAGATGGCAGCCTGTGGTCGACAGGGAGGCTGGGAGGGGGATTTCGGGAACTGCCACCAAACCCCAAATGTCAGCACAAATGAGGCATAAAATCCCACAGGGAAATCTTCCCATGGTTTGTAGGTCTACAGATGTCAAGCAGGACAACCCCCGGTGCCGGCAGCCGTGCCGTGGGGGAGAGGCAGCCTCGGCACCCTGCCTCTTGAGTGATTCATGCCTTCGCTTCTCCAGATTGCAGCTGAGAGGTGGATTTTAATAGCTGGGTTTTGAAAATTGGACTAATAGTACCATTTTTATCACTTAATACACTTCAGTGTTAAAGGTGGTTGGAGAAGCAGGAACACTAATGAATAAGGTGTAAGTAAAAAGGATGGCCTACTGATAGCTCGTTTCATGGGCACTTAAGGGGGGGAAGCCTGACCTTTTTTTAGCGGAACGTTTTAAGAAAAGCTACTGACTACATCACAAGTGATTTTCCTTTCAAATGTGTGCAGGTCTGGAACTCTGGTACTGTAGAAATCTAGGAGATGCAATCATCCAACACTTTTTTTTTTTGTGTGTTGCTATTTTATTTTGGAGGAATCTGCTTTTGGATCTCAAAACACTACGGAGGTACCAGATGACATTGTGTCCCATTCCCTAAATTGTTCAGTGAAGGCCCTGATTACTATGCTATTTATTTCTGATTGTGAATCCACATATTCTTGTTAGTGACACCGCTGGCCAGCAGTTAGATTGGAAACCCCATCCTCCTCAAGGCAGCAGTTAAACATCCCCCAGGAACGCTTCTCAAATGCTAGAAAAGCCACCAGAAGAAGAATCGGATCAAATTCCAGTCAATACTGATACGCTTCCTCTTGTTTGTAATTAAATCACATTCTTCTGTTTGTGAGATACAAGCAATGAGATTCCTGTGATGTCTTGAAATCACAGTCGTATCGTCCTACAAACCCAATGCAAAACTGCAGAGTGCTTTTTTTAAGTCAAAACACGATTTGGGGATTTCCCTGCTCTACAAATGTAGATTCTAACTAGAAGAAGAAACGAGATGTTGCCTCCTGACAGTTCTTCCCTGGGCTTATTCTTGCTGCTTTGCTTTAAATTGTGCCCTTAGGCTATAGCAGAGGTTTGCAGAATCTAAGGGGAAGGTTGTTCCTACGAAAGGGTTGGTATTTGACGAAGCCCATCCGTGCACGGTGGCGAGTCCTCTGTGTGCTCCTCCGGGTTATTTGCCTTTTTACTGTGTTAAGTCCACTGTCGTGTCACGGCTCTGCCATTGATCAGTACTAAATAGCAGTACGTGCTGGCTGGGCAGAAAGGCAACGCTGCTGCTATTCCCTCATTAAGATGTATAATTACTGAGGGTTCGGTAACGCTGCGCTTCAAGCAGTGAGGTGTTAGACAAATGCTTTGGGATGTCATTCTGATGGTAGTTCTTATGTAGATAAGTCACTTCTGGCTGTCACCTCCCTCCCGTTGTGTGCTGGGATGGAGTTAATGGGCACATGTCATCCCCGGGCTAACCCGGCGGCAGAAAGTGTACGCTCAGAGCTCTGGTGTCTGTGCTTGGCTAGCACACTGTAAATATATATATTTTTGTTGTTGTTTTGGTTCTGCTTAAATCAGATTGAAAGGCTGGTCATCAAAGGAGACAGAATTCGGCGTGCCTTGGCCAAGAGGTTCTTAATTGATGCTGGAGGCAGAACTGCTGTGGCTGGGTTAGTTTTGTCTCGTAGCGGGGCTTACCTGACCGTGTTTCCTGATAACCTCGTGCTTCTTACAGCTTTTATCACAGCTTTCACCATCAGCACAAACCACAGCCAGCTGCAGGGGCTGACACACCGGGAGCGCTTATCGAGGGCCATTGTGCTCTTATCCAGATCTTCAATAATACATGGCATTGATTTTTGCTGTGTTGAATAGTATATAGTGTTTACATTCCCCAGAATAATTCAGCAGGGTAAACAGATAGTATTCTTTGGAAGTAAAGTCAATATTAACAGCGTTCAGGATAGTATTTGCTGTCTATCTTTGATGGAAAGCAACCTTTCTCTTGCCTGTGTTTAGAAGGGGCTATAATTTCTGCAGAATATTATTCTCTCAGAATGCTGGTCAGATATCGTGTCCCCTAGGGCTGGGTTTGGGATCCAAGATACTGTCTGTCAGCAATTTTTGCAGGCAGTAAATTCTGCTGCTGGAAGTGCCTTCGGCTGTTTTCTGGGACTGTGGCCATTCATAGCTTCAGTTCAAAGGTGGAAGCCTTCCATTATTCATCTAGTTGACCTTCTGGGGCAGTTTGTAGGTGTATTTGTGGAGAGTGCCTACTGGCATTGCCTTTTATAGGGTAAGCTGAAGATGCTAATGGAAATTCTGGGGTGAAGGTTGCAAACGGCCGCTGTGGTACGCTGCTTCCCCTTGACTTTGCAGCAAGTGGAGGTAGCAGGACACTGCCGGCTCGAATAGCCTCTGACGGAGCTGAACACCTCCACATTGCAGACGTGCTAACGTGAACATGTATGGAAACCTGCCCATCAGCAGGGAGGGTAAAGCTGCACCTGCAAATTTACATGTCGAGTTTTGTGCTGGCAGTGTTTTGTCCTGCACGTGCTGTTTTGAATGTCCATGGCTTAGGAAGTTGCTACATGGTGGTGCCCTTCGAAGCATCGAGTAGAAAGGTCCTTCATCCGTCTCTTGCTGGCTGGACTGGCAGTTGTGGTGCCAGTGGGTTGCTGCAGTCCATGGGATGTTGAAGACTTGGTCTTTTTCCCTCTTGAAGGAGGTTGAGATCTACCTCATCCTGAGACTATTAATCTCTAATGGGTTTTGGTGGTTTCTAGCACAACATTAAACAAAGAATAATCCCAGGTTGTAATGGTTCCTGCTTAAATAGACCCTGACGTCATCATACATATGCACAACTATGTATTGCTACTGAAAAACCAGCAGGCCAGGAGGAGACGGAGCCTCTGGGCAGAATATGAATGCCTTGATTTTCTAGCCCCCTGAGCAGCAGTGAAGAGGGCCACTAGGACCAGCCAGTGGAGATTGAGATATAATTGCTTGCCTCAAGCAGTAACATATTTCCGTACACCAGCTGAATACCAATGAGGATGGAAGGAAGGAAGGTATCAAACAGACTTGCAGGCAGGAGGAAAAGGAGGATAAGTGATTAAAGGAAGGGACTCAAAGGCCAAGGCTGAAGACAATAGACTAGTTCTGATTAGAGCATTTTACCGGGGAGTGATTTGGTTTTTTAATGAATTTTTTCAGGAGCTGAATGTCTTACAGGGCTGGTCGGTGAGAAAGCAAGCAGGAGCAAGGGGCAAGCAGCGTGACCCCAGGTGCCACTGAAAAGACTGCTGCAAAGATAGGCTGGAAAAGGGAGCCAAGGCCAGGGTAACCTTTTGAGGTTGATGAGATTAATGCCGCAAGATTTCTTACCTGGGCCTTTTTCTTCCTGGTGGTACTCCTTTCCATAATGGCACACCTTTAAAGCAATTTAGGTTTAAGCAGCATGAACCTTTGCAATCACCTTCCTAGGTAATTTCCAACTTAGGATGCAGTTTTGTTAGCCCCTTACATAGTTTGAGATGATAGTTCAGGGCCAGACTGTCCCCTCCACGACTGGAGAACTCTGAAGGAGCACCTAGCAATTGGGCTTCGCTGCTCTTCAGCCCTGCACCTCCAGGGCACGGCTCACGCCAGGGATGCTCACACCAAAGGCACGGCAATGGATGGTACTACCTGTGCTACAGCCTTCTCCATGGCTGCTCCATGAAGATGTGGAGTGAGATTCAGTTCTTTCCTGGCCTTAAGGGAAAAGAAAACCAGCATGACCTAACCTGCGAGCCCAAGTTGCCGATAGGAAGCCTCTCAGGGTAGTCTGGAGCGTCTTAGATGCTTTGAAAGCACTTAACTCCTTAACTACCTCTCTGAGTTATCATTTGGGGTCTGGTCATGGGAGCTAAACGTGGAGATCTAATGAGCTAAAAATAATACTGGAAAGAACAGGCTTAGTGTCTCTGAGTCACCGAATGTCAGCGTCTGCCTTTTCTTCCTGAAATAACGTAGTGGAGGCTTTGGAGGAGCTGATGGGGGAGAATGAAATCTCACGGTGGAGCTTTAATTGCTGAGCTCCCAAAACCTCACCTGCCTCCTGTTTTGTGGGCAGCTGGGCTTTGAAAACACGGTGGGAGAGGTGGTTTCAAGCAGCAGCTCTAAGGTACCTGGGCATTAGAGCCCACATTCTGCAGGACATCGCTGCCCGCTCCCGGGCGACGTCGGGGCTCTCTGCAGCGGCGGTGACGGATGCTGCCAGGCTGGACCTGTCCCTGGGTGAAGCCGAGCCTCGGGAGGATGCGGGTTACCTCTCCAAGGCTTCCCACCGGGCACAAAAGCAGGGAAACTAGTCAAACCTTGAGCTCTGCAGCAGAGCTCATGTCCTTTTCCTCAGCCGATTGCGGAGCTTCGCCGCAGATGGGCTTTGCTGCGTAAGTGGCTTTAATAGGTTTGCTTTAGGGGGTGTGTTTTGAAAGCAGAATGAGCCTGTGTGTGTTTGACCTATATCCCGCACATCATGTCCAGGAAGCCTGAAAGGCATAATGGGAGGAATGTACTCTTACATGATGCCTCTCATTTTCACCTCCATTAATTTTATTGGAGTGCCGCATTACATTTATATTGTAATTGTTAGAAACAAAAAGGGAAGGAGAGAGCAAATTGCCCTGTTGCTCCCTCTGTGATCAGCTTTGGGGATTCTGTTGTTATAAAGCCATGTATATAGAAAACAGTGCTGTCACTTACCCTGGCATTGGGTTCAGACTGAAAACGTTATGGCTTTTTTGTGCTAGAAATGTTACTGTCTTTTCTAAGAAAGAATCGGTTAATGAGCAATTGCAGTGGCTGCATGGAAAGGAGGAAAGACTCGAGACGCAAAGTCTCAGCCTTGCAAAGCATTATAATCACTTTTATTTTTATGAACTTTATAGCCCAGATTTGCTAATTAAAAGCAAACAGAATTACCCAATCTGTTTTGTTTTTAGCCAGCTGACTGATACAGAGAAATTTAGCTGGACTGAGCGAGCAGGGTAGCCTTTTCAGAGGGGAATGGGAAACAGCTTAGTTGCAGAAACATATCCACAAGTGAGCAGACTTTAGGTCCTGCAGTCCTGTGTTTTACAAGAGGGCATTTAAAACTCTGTAGAGAGCTGCCTTCAGGATTTATACGTACGTGTTAGTGTATTGCCTGCTTTTTGCTTGTTTTCCCCTGCCACCAGAGCCTCTGAAATGGCTAGTGGAAATTCCTGTTCTGCCCATCCTCTTTCAGACTTTAGTTCACTCATTCACATTTGTTTATATTTAGACAAACTAAAGTAATCTCTTGTAAAACCCTCACAACTGAGCACTGCCTCCTTGCTTTTCGTTTGTACAAGCCTGTGCCCTTTGTGAAATCTGGCCCTCAGCTTCCACCTGCTGTTCAGAGTTAGAATGACAAGTCTACCTCACGTTTCAAGGAAACAAAAATATTTAGTGCAAACTTCAATCCCAAGTGCAAAACGTTGGACGAGATGAAAGGTGGAATTTAAATGACAATATAAAGCTGGTCCTGGCAAAGCTTTTGGTTTGGTTCAGATTAGTTAGCCTGAGCTCCCCAGAACTTGAATAAAAGGGGTGTTATTTCCACCGTCAGCCAATTTGTAGCTGTTTTAAGAAGCAATCTGCTTTAAGTTTTACAGAAGTATGATGTTCTTCTCTTTTTCCAGCTAAAAACCACAGTGACACCCAAGTGTTCTTCTACCTGTGGATTATCTTCTATTTCATCAGCTCTTGCTATACCCTTATTTGGGACCTGAAGATGGACTGGGGTCTCTTTGACAAAAATGCTGGTGAAAATACCTTTCTTCGAGAAGGAATTGTCTACCCACAGAAAGTGCGTATACAGCCTGCTCTTATATTAGAGAAAGCTTTTAATGTTTTAATAAAACTTGTTGAGTTTAGAGCATATTGCAGTTGTCCACTGGTGCTTCCAGAATGCTGTGGGCTGGGGTTTTCTGGCAGTAGAGTTCATTTGTTTCAAAGAGGTCATTCCATACTGTTCACTTTTCTAGTGGTTGAGCAGCAAATTCTGTATCTTCCTGAAGGTCTGAAGAGGTCTGTCTTCTGTGTAGAGCATGTATTATGAGCTGTCCTGTTTGTCTGTCTCGTTCTTCAGGCATACTACTATTGTGCCATTGTAGAAGATGTGATCCTGCGTTTTGCGTGGACCATCCAGATCTCCCTCACTTCCATGCAAATCTTTCCCTACGCTGGGGACATCATTTCTACTGTATTTGCCCCACTTGAGGTATTCCGGTAAGGCTCCTTGACTGAACAGTTCATTTCTTTTACGTTTTTATTACTTGTATAACATCAGCATGGTGGGAAGTGCCTTGCTCCGTGGATGTGGAAAGCACCAGTCCTTGAAATGGAAGACTAGGTCTAACAGGAACATTAAATCCAAAAAGGGTGCCGAGTAAAGAAAGCTGTAGGGAGCTCTGGAGCAGTGAGGGGGTGGGCCCTTCATGCTGCATTTGCAGTTTCTTCTGAACCTAGACCTAATCTTGAGGGGTATGGTTTTTACCAAATTTGTCCTTAAAATTACCCTGTTGCAATTTCCAGATTAAATTTGATTCTCAGGTTTGCAATTATTCTCAAATCTCTGCTGCTTTTCCAAACAGTAATTTGGATTCTGCAAGGTTTCAGAGCTCTTTACATGCTTGTCCTCTAGCTGGAGATCTACCCCCACATCTTCTCAAGATGAGTAACAGCCCTTGAAGCTGAACCTCACTCATGTAGATGGTGGAGGTTGTGTTTTGCATGTAACGCCTGGTGCCTCCGTGCTGTCCAGACTAGGGCTGTCATCGTTAGGACAATGAGTAAGCCAGAGACATCTGTGGTTCTCCAGAGAGTTTGGAAGATGTTGTAGCAGGTGCTGCTGTTAGTCATTTGCTGTTTCTCTGTACTACCAGCGTGTTCCCAGAGGCCCTTTGATCAGTGAGAACAGTCAGTCATATCCAGATGCATGTACCAGTGCTTCGTCAAACATGGGCAATGCCTGTAAAAGTGGAACTTAATTGGTAACTTTCCCTTTTTCTCCATCCAGGCGGTTTGTGTGGAACTTCTTCCGTCTGGAGAACGAGCACCTGAACAACTGTGGTGAGTTCCGTGCTGTGAGGGACATCTCCGTGGCACCGCTCAACGCCGATGACCTGACGCTCTTGGATCAGATGATGGACCAGGAAGATGGTGTACGAAACCGCCGCAAGAACAAACAGTGGAAACGCAGCCAGAGCGTGTCCTTGCGCAGACCTCGTCTTGCTTCACAGTATGTTTCGCCTCTCCTCTAGTGCCACAAACCAAACTACGTGTTAGAGCTGTTGTTAATACTTGGTGGCCATGCACAGACTGGGTAATCACACAAAGATCTCAGCCAAAATAGCCATTCAAAGGGAGGACTTGTCCAATTAGTAAATGAATATTTCTCTGCCAGAGGGTTGATCCGTACTTTACATCGTCTCGGGGTTCTGGTAAACCACTAGATAAGGGAGTTGCCTTTACAAAACTCCCCTCCTGTAAAAAATAGCCCATAGCAGTTGCCAGAGGCTGTAAATCCAAACCTGGAAGAGAGTTTCCCATCCACCAGCCATTTCCAGGCTTCAAACCGTTCCAAGATATCAGTGATCATTAGATTAAGAATTTCACTTTTTCACAGTGAGGGTGACGGAGCCCTGGAACAGGCTGCCCAGGGAGGTCGTGGAGTCCCCTTCTTTGGAGATTTTCAAGACCCGCCTGGATGTAGCCCTGAGTGGCATGATCTGACATGCTCTGGGTGGTCCTGCTTTAGCAGGGGAGTTGGACTAGATGATCTCTATGGTCCCTTCCAACTCTAAAATTCAGTGAAATTCAGTGAAGAATTCCTATGTGAGATCTAAGACCCCTTCCCTCCCCCAAATCTAAACCCATACGTTTTTTCATTCTATCCCTCTTCCTTATAGCCTGGGCGTTTCCCCACCTTGCCACCCCAGCCTTGAACCTCTTGACTGCTTATCTTCTCTGCAGTGCCTGCGCTCCGAGCATCGCAGGGTGCTCCAGGCATCACTTCTGCCCCAGCAGCCCGGCTGCGGAGCCCTGCCAAGCTTGGGCTCCCCCGGGACCTTGGAAGCACGTGGTGTCAGGAGTGTTGTGCAATCCCTGGAGCACGTCACCGCACGGGAGGGGTGGATGGGGGGGAGAAAAGGAGCCTGTAGCTGTCACGCAGCCCTTGGGCCGTGCTTGTCTCATATCCGTGTTGGCTTAGAGTTACACGGATGTGACCAATACCCACAGTCTTCACGTGGCTGCTAGAGACTGGAAAACTTTATGAAGAGGGGATGTGGGCCAAAGCCTGGTCGAATTCCCTACAACCACATCCGTTTACCCCTCAGACGTGCAGCAAACAGAGGCACATCAAGCATATTGCGTGTCCAGAGAAGAGCCACCAAGCTGGTGAGGGCTCTAGAGAACAAGTCCTATGAGGAGAAGCTGAGGGAACTGGGCATGTTTAGTTTGGAGAAGAGGAGGCTGAGAAGGGATCTCATTGCTCTCTACAGCCACCTGAAAGGAGGTTGTAGAGAGGTGGGTGTTGGCCTCTTCTCCCAAGGGAATAATGACAGGAGCAGAGGAAATGGTCTGAAGTTGGGGCAGGGGAGGTTTAGATTAGATATTAGGAAGAATTAATTTACTGAGAGGATGGTCAGGCACTGGAACAGCCTGCCCAGGGAGGTAATGGAGTCGCCATCCCTGGAGGTATTTAAGAAACATGTAGACATGGCACTTCAGGGCATGCTCTAGTGCCTGAGATTGTTGGTTTGTGTCTGTTTGTGAGTTTTGTGGGGGGTTTTTTTGGGTGGGTAATTTTTTATTTTTTTTTGTGGTTGGACTCGATGATCTCAGAGATCCCTTCCAACCGTGAGGATTCTGTGATATTCCAAAATGAGCTGCTGTACCTTCCTGCAGCCCAGTGACGGGTTGAGCGGGAAGGCTGCTTTGGATTTGCAGCACCTGCTGAAAAGGTTTTAGGGAGATCTGTGGGGAGGGGTGGATGGATGCAGCTCGACCAGCATTGCCTCAGCTGTCCCCGGCCGGCCATCGGCACAGCCCGGCAGAGGGCATTGTCCGTGCACGCAAGGTGGCCATGGTGGTGTGGCGTGGGGAGAACCACGGGAGGAGGATGCTGAGGGACAGCTGGGGCATCAGGCTCTGCTATTCCAAGTGAGAGAGTGGGAAACAATTCCAGTGGAGGGAAAACAATTCCTCTCTGTGGAAGAAAGATTTCCAAGCGCACGGCAGGGGTGTTTTTCTTTTCCTGCATGTACTAATGGGAATTTCTTCTCCCCGTTGAGTGTTTTCTGTTTGTTGTTTTTTTTTTTGCAGGTCCAAGGCTTGTGACACTAAGGTATTGATAGAGGACCTAGCGAATGAAGTGAACACATGAGATGGCCATGGTCTCTTATTCCGCATCCTTTGTTTTCTCGTTCTGTTCCCCTCTTCCCCAAGTAACCCGGTCTCTGGTACAGTTCCAGCTGAAAACAGGAGAAAACACCGAACATGTTTTCCGAGCTCTTCCAGACCAGATCCTATGGACTCCAACAAGCTCACTGTGTTTCATTTCTTTTCTTCTGGGTTAATTTTAATGTTCTATTTTAAAAAAAAAAAAAATAAAATATTTTACTTTGCCAATAAAGAGGACAGTTCAGGAAAGAAGGATTGTTTACAGTCTCAACAAGGACATACAAACCTATCTGGATAACGAAGCATCGTAGGGACTCCCTCATGGGACAGTGCCGAGAACACGCTCGGTTTCTGCTTGGCCCGGTTTTGACTGGTTGAAACCGGACTTAAGTTTTTAAATCTGATTTTTTTGGTTTTGGTTTTTTTTTTTCCTTCATATCCAGCGCTGAGGCACTGGCTGCACTTGCAGGGAAAGTGCACTTAGAGCAGTATCTTCATTCATGAAGCTACTTTTTAATTTGATGTAACTTTTCTTATAATTTTTTGGAAATATGATGTATCTGTTGCATATAGTTTTCACATTATTTATGAAACTTAACAACCATATGAGAGTGATTTTGAGTCCTGTGCAATGAAGGTTTTAATGGTAAAACAAAGCCGGGAATGTAGATCTAGATCTCCAGAGTTGTGGGGTTGTGGCCTGCAAATACCCCTCTCGTGAGACGACTTGCACCTGTGTTTACCTTTTCTCTCTTTCTTTCTTTTCAATTTTATTTTAAACCAAAGTTTCTCTTTTTGATTTTTTTAGTTGCTGCTACTGCTTCTGGGCATGTCTCTTGTACCGGTTCAACGCCAACTTTCCTTGCAGCTGTGTGAAAGTAGTGGAGATGGAGAGTTGGGTCCTACAAACAGCGCAAAAGCTAAGCGTACAAAGGCTTCAGAACTTCATTCTCCAGCTCAAAAAGTATTCTTTCAAAGCCTTAATAATCCTTAGGTGGTGTGAGGGCATCCCGTGCTGAGCAGGGAGCTTTCCTGGTGTTCTCCTGCAGCCCAGCGGTGAAGCGGGACAAGGCGAGGAAGGTGATGGTTCTCGGGGGTGAGGAGTTTAGGAGGCTGGGGGTTCAGGAGCGGTTGCGTGTTGGAGAGGTGTCAGGGAACGTGGAAAGGACTGTGTTGTGCCCACCTGATGGGGAAGGTGGAATTGAAAACGGGTCTCCTGGTGGCTTCTGGTTTGGCAAAAAGCCTCTGTGGGGCACTATCCCGGTGCGCTGCCCTGTGGCTTGGCTGTTACTCGTGCCCCTGGTCTCACCTCACCGACCCGCTTTGGGAATTGCGATGCTATGGGGCAGACTTGGGTAAAGGGCAGCCAAATTATCTCGGAAGAGCGATGCTAACTTGATGGTCTCGTTGGTCTCTCCTCCTGTAGGAAAGGCAACATGGGGGTCTGCAGAGTCCCTCTCTCCTTCCCCTAGCATGGCATGTGCTCCCGCAGCAGTGCTGCTGGGCAAGGGGAGCTGGAGATGAACCTCGCAGCCAGGGCTGCTGCTGCTGGGTTGGGTTGGCATGGTTGAGGTCCCCAGGACTGCCACCTTCCCCTCTGCCTGGCTCTTAGGCAGCCGTGGTGCTAGGACTGCAATAGAAGGGTGGAACTTTTCAAGTAGGATCCTCGCACTGGTGTCTGTCTGGTGACTTGCTTCTGGTTTGGGCAATGGAGCTGCAGGAATCCCTGCTCAGCTGCTGTTCAGTGGTTATTATTTCTTAATTAGCTGTTAGCATGGTTTCTCACGTGACCGGTACGTTGCATTTTCTCAGTTTGCCTGCTGTGCCTCTTGCCCAGAGGAACTGAAGAAGGAAACTTAGTTCTCTTCATTTAATTTGAAATAGAATCAAATTCAGTGGTGGTGAACCCGTACCAGGCTGAGGGCAACACTGCAAACCTGTAACTACCTGTGCTCCTGTGACGTGCTCTCAGCTTACAAACCATCTCTGGTGGACCTGCCAGGAGATGCCTCCGCTCTGTCAGCGACCTGCTGTGACGGGGTGTGTGGTGGAGTAGCTGGTATGTGGTGGTGCTCCTCCTCGCATCTTCTGCCGCGTCGCTCTGCTCCAGCGAGAGGGCAGCCGGGCTAGCAGGGGTTGTGGTGGTCATCCCGTTGGTGCCCCAGAAGCCTGTTTCTCCCGCATTTAACTCCCTTAGGTCTGTTGTTCATGCTCAAATGGAGAGTTCCTGTTGGTATGGAAGTGGAGCCTGAGATACAAAGCCCCTTAAGATATTTCAGTTTCCTGATCTGCGTTGCAGCGGTTGTCGCCCTGTCCAAACCTTGCATAGGTGTTTCCAGCGAGAGCGGTGGGAGATGACTGAAGCCATCCCTACCCAGGGGTGTGCAGAGGAGGGCAGCCTCACCCGGGGGCGGGGGGCAATCCCAAATAAACCAGTGCTGTTACTTAAGCAAGTGGTTATGAAAAGAAACAGAGTTTAGTGGTAATTCCCTCCCTTTCGGAGGGAAGGAGACGTTTTGAAGCGATGCCAGTCCCCTGGGAGCTCTCTGCCTTCCTCAGCTGGGCTGGGGAGAGAGGGACACGGCTGGGTGGCCAGTGTCCTGCTGCTGCACCATCCAACTGCCCGCTTCCCAACCTGGTGGGGAGGGTGAAGCTGCGGGTAATTAAATTCTTGTTCTGCAGTTTACCCAAATCCTTAGGAGAAGCAAGAATTCAGTCTGTTGATCTGCTCTGCTCCCTGCTCTGCTCTTTCCCTTCCCTTTTTCTCTGTCTTTGCTGGCAGGAGAAATAAGAAAAAGGGGAGGTGGCATGCTACAGCTAGCAAACGTTATCTCCTAAAATTAAACATCGTCCCCTTTGGCAGCAAAGGCGCTCTCCCGGGGCGGGGGGAAGGAGGCTGAATTCCTGGAGGCATGGATTTTAAAGGCTCCCAGGGCTGCTTCTGCCTGTGCTCTCCCTCCCAGAGATTTCTGAGAAATCAGGCGTGCGGATTCCTCCCGAGAGCCAGCGCTAAAGCCGAGATGGCTCCGCGTCTCTGAGAACATCTGGCCAATAAAGGGAGACCTAACGAAGCCGAGCAGATGGTGAGAGAAAATAGCCCCATGGCTCCTTGTGAGCAGCCTGTGCAACGGGAGCGAGGGGAGCGGGGACAAGTCCCGGGGTGGTTTTGTTTCGGGAGCAGGATTTGCTAATGGGAGCTTGGAAACACTCCTGGAGGGAGAACAGCAGGGTGACAATCCAGAAGCATCGGAGAGCAGAGTTAAAAGGAGCTGTGGGTCTTTTTTTATCCAGCGCTTTAGTTGTTGGGGCGTAGCTGGATGGAAAGTGGAAGCTGAGACAGGTCTGGAGTCTGGCTGTCGCGAAGCAGCGCTGGGTTTTGGATGTTGAGCTCTCCCTGTCCTTGCAATTCGGTTCACTGGAGGCTTCT
>JAHREE010000246.1:238765-250114 GCA_033628505.1 Tringa tobata | reverse complement strand
GGTCTGCAAAATGCAAGGTTTTTCTGGGGTGCCAGATTCCTGGGAGGAGGAAGGTGGGACTGGGGTGATCTCTCACTCTGTGCCCGTGTGTGGCGGCCACTGCTTTCACCGGCGTCCTCCGGCGAGATGATGCTCACGTGGCTTTTCCCCATCTTCATGGGGATGTAAAAATCCTTTATGTGTAATTCTCGTTTTCCTTTCTCCTTGCTTTGCCTTCAGCGATATTCTTGCCTCCCTACTCCATCTTTGGTGGCTGCTACTTCCCTGGAGGCTGGTCCAGGTCCCCGGTCTCTCTGCCAGGATCAGCTGCTGTGCAGCCCTGCCAGCCCCTTGCCTGCACCTCCTGTGTTTCTGCTCCAGGAGCTGGGGACGCTGCGTGCTGCTGCCCGCTCAGGCTGTGGCAGGGGGAGCATTTGGGTGCGAACAGCCAGGGAAGCAGAGGGAAGGGGTTGGAGGAGATGGGGAGCACAGCCCCTCTGCTCCCTGTGGTGGCCGGGCTGTCTCCAAGGTGGGTGTCGGGATGGGAAGGCAGCAGGAATGGGTCAGATCTCAGCCCTGCTCCCTCCCCGGCTGCTCTGGAGCTGGATGGGTGCAGTGATGCTGTGGGAAGCTGGTCCTGGCAGGAGAGCATTGCTTCTTCTGTGTCCACCTTCATGTCTGTCTGTGCATCTGCTACCCCCTTCCAGTTTATCTCTGACCCAGGCTGGGAAGCCATCAGTCTGGCACTGACTGTAGCTCCTGGGGCAGGAGCTGGTGCAGGGAGCAGGACGGGGCTGAGCACACCCCTCATCCTCTCTCCAGCATCAAAAGCGCTGCTGGGTCTTGGAGTACTTTGCGGTCGGTAAAGCAGTGTCACGGGGGATGAAGGATGCCCTCGAACGCTTTCCAATGTGTTGGAGTGATGCTGAGCAAGGAAAGGAGGAAAATGGCCCCTCATGCTGTAGCTTGGTGGCCCAGGACATCCCGTGTATTGGGCCAGCACGTTGCAGTGGGGTCTGGTGGCCACACACAGGGGTTCCCTGACCTCAGAGACAGCAGCTTGGGTGAAGTTGAAATGCTTCTGTGGAGCGAAGCTGGTTTGCACCGGGCAAATTCATGAGAACAAGTAAGAGGGGTGAGGAGAGGGTAGAAGCTTTGAAAACACTCGAATTTGATATTGCATGTTGGAATGGGAAGTTGAAGGTTTGAAGGCTTTTGGTTTGAAAGCCATTTTTTAAATCTGGTGGTGTTTTTCTTCTGGTGGATGTGATATAAAAAGCAAAATTGAAATGAAGCGTGTCTGCTGTGTTGGAGTAGACAGTTTCCACCAGCTACAAATGACTTTTTTTTTTTCCCCTCCCCTTTCTCTTGGCACATTTTTCCTCCAGTGACTTCTGGAGCTGAGGCTTTCTTTGCTAGGCAGGTCTCTCCTGCCCCGTGCAGGGTTTACCCCCTTGCACCCTGGGCTGGCAGCACTCGCGTGTGTTATTAAAGCTCTGGGAGGGAGAATTTCTTACTCTGCTGCAGGATTTTCCCTGTCTCCCAGTGAGTTATGGCAATGCAGGTCCTTGCTTTTGTGTAGGACCTTGAAGAGGTGTTGCTCTTTTCTCAGTGCCGGGTTACAGCTGGACATGGAAGTGGGCAGCAGGGATGCTGTGGCTGGCTCTGCCCGCTTTCTTTTCCCGTGCCAGTTTCCAGACAACTGCCAAAACTTAGTCATTTTCATGTCTCACTTGACTTACTTGTGACTGTCGTGACTTTGTTTTAGTCACTTTCTCTGTTTTGCTCATGCAGAAAGCTGTTAGTGTTGCTGGGAGGGTTTATTAGCCTCGAAGCTGTCACCCGTTTCCTACTTGTTATTCCAGGTAATTAATTTTCTTCCAGCTCCTTGAGAGCTGGAGCTTGTTTTCCCTGTGATTCCCTCTGGAGGAAGGCAGCTTTCCAACCTCTGCCCTGGAGAGGGCTGCTGGGATGATGGAAAGGGCTTTTGCTGTGCCTGGGGAATGGGGCTACGGCTCGGACCCGCCACTATCCATCTTTGGGATTTTTGGGTGACTCGAGCTCGCTCAGAGCAAAATCTGCAGTCTGAATTAATGTTTTAATTATCTTGTCCTCTTCCCCAAAGGCTGCTCTCTTTGTTTTTAATTTTGGAAAGCTCTCCTGTGCGATCTGTCTCTTCCCCTGCTCCCCTCATCCATACCGTGCAGCTCGCCCCAGGAAGCGAGCCGAAGGCCTGGACGCTCTCCCTGGCATGGAGCACGAACTGCTGCCGGGGGCTCCTGGAGAGCAGGCAGGTGGGAAGCTTGGGTACCCATCCCACTGGGGCTCCTGTGCCAAAAACAGGCAAGTTTCTTGGCCCATGCTTTCAGAAGAGGCATTGGGTAATGAGATGGGGAGCTCCTGCGTTGTGGGTCTCCTGAAGCATCTTTTCCCGTGGGCGCAGGTGATGGAGGAGACCGTGATACTTTAACCTGAGCATCTTGAAGGTGTCACCGGCTGCTTTTTGTAAAGATGGTCCTTGGTGTGTGCCAGATCTGTGACTGCAAGGGGTCTGGGTGCTGCTGGGGTGCTCTGTACCCTGCGGAACGGCATGCGGGGTGCAGAGGATGGGGGCAATTCTTGGGGCTGATGAGCACTGTCACTTCTGCACTGAAGAAAAGAAGGGGGATCAGTTCTCAGCAGCATTGTGCTCCTTCTGCTAGGGGGGGATTGGGGAGGGGGAATGGACAGGGAAGGGGGCTCTTGGGTACTGCTGCTTGTTTCTCTGTGCCTGGAAGAGGGAGAGAAAGGAAAGCACATATACACGCAAATATGTGTGATACTTTAGTCTTGTCATCTTCAGAAGAGTATCCTACCTGTGGTGCCAGCCCTGGAGAGCTGGGGTGAGGTGATGAGAAGAAAGGCTGAAGCTGCTCTCTCGGATCAAATGTGTATTTTAGTAATAAAAGGCTTATGCTGTGGTTGTAGCACTCTGCAGCAGGAGCAGTGTCGTATCAAAGCGAGGATTTAAATGCTTTAACAAAAATCAAGTTGGACAGATGTGAGAGCAACTTATAGTATTTTCATCTCACTCTGTTATTCATCAGCTCCCTTAATAATTCAGGGGGGTTTTTTTGGGTGGTGGTTTTTTTTTTTCCTTTTTACATTAGAAGAGACCAGACAAAGCAAATAAGTGAAATGTGGCTCCTGGAGCTACAGAGTAAGTACTGAGGCTTGACAGTTCTCCCTCCCTGGTGATACTGGTGATTCCCCTCTTGCTGGTAGGAAAGAGGAACTGATCACCCCATCTCATGCTCTTGGAGCACATCGATGTTAACATTGCTTTATGGGATTGCATTGAGAAATGCTTATGTCTGACCAGGTGAACCTGTTTTGCTGTGGTGGTCTAAGTTGTACTGGCATACCGGGGTGGGAGGAACCCTTGGCTCAGAACCTCAAACGGAGGTCTCATCTGCACGGCGATATTCGGGTGTATAAAACGGGGATTGAGTGAGATCTTTGAGTGCTGACCTTCCCAAACCGTGTTTCAACGTGAGGCTCCTCTGAGGCTGGGCTGGGTGGATGTAGTCAGCAGAAACTTGTGCTGCCTGGTTGATGCTGGCGCCTTCGTGCACACCCTGCACCGCTGCCGTTAAATCACCCGGTGCTGCCGGTGGCTATTGCTGTGCATCACTGGGAGGAGAAGACAAATAACCTCCCTCGGGCTGTGCACGGTTCCCAGCACAATATATAAAAGCTGTCTCGGGGAGTGTTTAATGTGTTTCCAAAGGGCTGGGGAATACGGGTGGCTTGAAACCTCTCCTAGAGTGCTGGTTGCATTAGATGTCTTTGCTTGGATTTTAGTCCCTTTTTCTCCCCTTTTTTCGGGGGTCTCTAGTTTTGTGGATTCAAGGGTTGAAGGCTGCAGGCTCTGGGCTGCTGTATCCTGCTGTTTCCTCCAGTCAAGGAGTTGCAAGCATTGCATTGGGACATACCAACATGTAGAAACAATGATTTGCGCTCTAACAAATTAGTTGAAAACCATTAGTATTCACATTTTCAGGTCTGTTTCTGCTTTTTGAAGCTTTGGGGCCAAAGAGGGAGCAGAGGGAGGGCTGGAAGAAACTTATAGTCTGGTCTTGTTTTAGCTGGGGAGTAGTTTATACTGGTGGCCTCTCAGTGATGCCTGGTGTGGTTGAGGATGCTGTTGTCTCCATTTCCTCTTCTCGATGCCAAACAACTCTACCTCTTCCCATTTTTTTCCTCCAAACTCTTGCTTTTTCAGATCGTGCTTGTTTTCTGAACTCTTCAGTAAATCAACATCTTCCTTGGTGTGTGTGGTTGTGTGGGGGTTTTTTTGGGTCTTTTTCCACCCCCTACCCCACCAAAGACTCAGTGGTTGGGGTATTGTACTTTGGGTATTGTCAGTGTCATCTAGTGTCTCATCTCCATAGTGGGTGCGTGGGGCTGGGTTAGCGAGCTGAGACTCCCCCCTCCCTTTTCTGTCTCCAGGCTCCAGAGTTTTCAAAAATAACCAAAAGCTCATTAGATTTGCAGGATCCCTCAGGCACAGAGTGGTGGGTTGGGATGGCAGCCTGTTGCTGGCTCCACGGGGGGGACCTGGGGGCTGAGCTTCGGTCGGAGCATCCCTGGGGTGCTGTGCCCTGTGCCGGGGCTGGACCAGCTTGGATGATGTAGCCACCACGACCCTTTCCCAGCCCAGGATGGTGCGTGCCGGCAGGGTGGGTAAGATGCACGGAGAAACCCTCTGGAGAAGAGTGGGGAGAGCTTGCTCCAGCCAAAACGCTGCGGCTCGGCCGCCCACTCATGCCTGCCTGTGCTGGAGGGGGCCGTCTCCCTCTGTGGCGCGGGACGGGGTGTTAGTCACACGCCACCAGCCTTAGTCACATCGGGAAGCACGCCGGGGCCAAGGTGATGACGCCTGTGCGAGCCAGGGGAGTCATCGGTAGAGCCTATTTTTAACGAGGATCGCTCTGGATCCAGAGGGGGTTTAATTGGTCCCAGTTGCAGTGGCTGGCACAGGGTCCCAGAGCACCACGAGGGTCGGGTGAGCTACGGTGGGAGCTGCAGGACAGGTGGGTGGTGCAGCCTGAGGTGGGCACCCATGGGCATTCCCGGTGAGCGTGCCGGGGCTGTGCCACCGCTGCCAGGTTGGCTGGGGTGAGGGGTTCTCTGCCCGAGGCTTTCCTGGATGGAAAACTTATGGCTGGGTCAGAAGCTGGCCCTGGGGATGCTGAGGAGCATCAGTAGCTCCACGCAGGCTTGGCTGGTGCCAAGCTCCTGTCCCTTGTCCTCTGCTGTGAGTGCGCGCTCGCCACGGGAGTGGTCTGAGCCCCGTGCATCCCCGTGGAGGGATGTGGTCCCCAGCATGAAGCGCAGCAACAAGGATGGGTGAAATCAGTCCAGGTCCTACTTGGTTTAGGATGGGCCTTTTCCCTTCTGCCAGCCGTGGGTAAGTCTCTTTAGGTGACAGCACAGTGGCACCGTGAGGCCAGCCCACGTTCTCATGCCCCGCTTCGGACCCGAGGCTGAAGGTGTGGGTTCTACTTCTTCAGTAACAAGCTGCTGAAGGGGATGCTGAATATGAAAGCGGTGGTGAGGGACTAGGGTTAGCGTTTTCCTTTTGAAAAGAAACACAATAGCAATCTGTTATGGAAGGTGATTTTTTTATTTTTTCCCCCTTCTTCCTTTTGACTTAATAATTTGGCATTCACAGCGTGGGGAGTTTCTGGGAGATGACATGAGGCTGCTTCTACTACGGGTTGGTATTTTTTATTTTGCCTTGCTACAGTAGCTTTAAAAATTTATCATCACTGCTCCGGTTTTGGGCTTTTTTTTTTTTTTTTCCTTTTTTCCCTTGGCATATGGAAGTAGCAAGCTTGGAATAAATGCGATCCGTTAGCCGTTTCAAGCAGGCTGTGTGTACGTGGTGCTCCACGTCTAGCGGCGGACCGGGATTTTTAGAAACCCTCTGTGTTGGGCCTCGTGTTAAAGCTCCCCTGGGCTGTGGAGAGCACCCGAGCCTCTTGAGAGGAGGCACTTCGTGGTGTGTGGCATCCTTGGGCAAAACCTACTTGGGGGGGATAGGCTGTGCGGTGGGGGTCTGTGCCCGTAGCGCTGCTTCCCGGGATCCAGATGTGCTGGGCCACATCTGGACCAAGCAGCGCACCACAGTGCTGCACCACCACGCTTAGTGCTGCAGTCCTCATCTGGATTGCTCACTTTGAGATTTTTTTATTATTTTTTTTTTCCAATGGGCTGGGAAAGAAAGCCTGTAGGCAAAAGGAGATTTTCCCCGAGGTGTTGGCTTGATTCCTGGCTGTTTGCTGGGGTGGCGTGGGAGACCCCCAGCTCCCAGCTGGAGATCCAAGGTGCCTAGAAAGAGCCTAAAACCTCTACAGTTTAAAACCTGGATTGTTCTTGCCTCTGGAGAAGTTTCTCCGGAGGGGTAATTCGGGTGCTGAGACTGTGTTGTGCTCCTTGATGGTTGCATGTGATCCGCAGCCAGCCTTGCCTACCCTGCGCCGTGGGGATGCTGACTGCTTTGGAAAGTTCTTCGCGACTGGCTTGACAATTTCTCTTTGCACTTCCTGGTGTTAACAGGCTTCGCTGATGAATTTCTGAGGCCAGGTTTTCTGTGCAAAATAAAAATGAGCATCATGGAAACTGTCCCTGAATATGACCGAGGAAGAATAGGGGTGTGGGAGCTCCAGCTGCCTGACCCACAGTCAGTGTTGGGTGACACAGGGTGCCTCAGGAGGTGCAGGAAGGGTGAATACTGAGAGTGCTGCAGATGTGCATCCCCAGCGAGCAGCTTGTCTTGTATGGAGTGAGACACAGTCTGAGTGTGCAAGGCCAGTGATGGAAGGGTGTGTGGGATGCGCCTGGTACATGAGGTATCTGTTCTGGTCTGTACTTGGCTGACAAAGGGGGCTGACCCATGTGTAGGAGTGGCTTTGGCTTGAAGGTTCTCAGTACTTTGGCTCAAGGGTGTTTTTGGAGGAGAGACGGGGCAGGTTTGTGTCTTGGTGTCCAACTGGTGCTTCCTCAATGAGGGTTTGTGCCTGAGAGAGGGAAGGGCAGGGGAAGAGGGAGCAGCCAAGGGCTGGACGCAAAGCCGGCTTCCTCCTCATTGGGATGCTAGAGCTGTTGCGTTCAGATGCTTTAGGCAACAAAAATGGAGCAGGGCAGTCCAATGGACCAGTTGTCTTCACCTACTTTCCTGGACCCTAGTGCAGGTTATGAGCTGAGCATCGCTTGCAGAGGGGGTGATGAGCTGAGCATTGCTTGTGGAGGGCGATGGTGCTGGGTGGCCATGGGGCAGAGCCTGCAGGCAGCTCTTGGAGTTGGGAGAGGCCAGAAGCTTTGTCCCAGCATCTGTGAATTTAGGGGATGCCTGGTTTTTTCTGGAGAGCCGGTTCTGGCTGCTGACCCCTGGGGAGCCTGCACCATCGTGTTCTCTGTGACTGAAGATCCCATCGATGTGCTCAGAGGCTTTAAACATCTTCTGTTTTCAGCTGGGGACTGCATTAGAAATTGATGGCCCGTTTGTAGGGTCTGTCCAGCCCGTTGCAGTTGGAGGGAAGGCTGTAAAACCCCAGGAAGCAAAAATGTATTCCCGGATGGTGATTCTGCACTAGTGTGGTGGGATTTTAATACAGCCCCAGACAGACCAACAGGCACTGGAGGAAGGCTGGAGCCCTCGCAAGCAGTTCTGTCGGTGGATAACACAAACAAGATTTAAACCCAGAAAATGACCTGGTTTAAAGCCTAAACATTGTATAGGAGTTGTGTATCAGCTCCAGCCTGGCAAGGATGGATACATCAGTGTGATACCCTCCTGGGAAGGATGAATTTTGGTGACTGCCATTTGGAGGGGTGGAGGCGGGGGCCTGGGGACCACGAAGGGTGATTTCTTGGAGTGCCCCAGCTTGCCCGCACCTCTTGCTGGTGCTCTGAAGCCTGCTGGCAGACGGTGGACGGCTGGCATGGGAAAATCAATGGCATGAAACTATTTAGGGAGGAGCGAGGGGGAGTGATGCTGCCAGAAATAGCATCGCCCGCTTCCGAGTGGCCGAGGCTCTGCAAGCTGGTCTCTGCTGGTGTCCGGTGCGAGCAGGCACGAGGAGGGGAGAGGGGTGTTGGTGGTGGTGGTGGTGATGGTGTGGCAATGCTGAATTACACGGCAGCGCCGGGTGGCTGTGCCGTGCTGGAGGAGAAACCCCCCGTCGGCTGCAGGCTGAGTGACATACGCCGGCAGTCTCGCGCTGCTGGTCCTCAGCCATCCCCGAGATGTCTAAAAATTACAGATGGCAGTTTCCTAGTGTAAAAAGAGCCGCATGCCGCCCGCGGGAGAGCCTCGTCTGCCATCCTGGAGACAGAGAGGGATGGATGGGGGGGGGGAACACAACACACACACACACACATCCCCCCCAATTAGCAGCCGCTTCCACGCTCCGGAACGTGGTTGCCGGTGTTTGCAAATACGGTAAAGTCCAAGCTCCAAGCACACACGCTGCTGTAAAAGGGCCAATTTTGTGATAGAGTGATGAGCTCATTCAGTCGTCGGGCATCACTTCAGCGGAGAGATGGGGCTGACAAGTGGAGCAGTCAGCTCGGGTCAGAGCCAGAGCTCCTTCTAGCTCCGTGCCTCATCTGGCTGCTCAGCCAGGACTGCAGAGGGTACTGGGCTGCGCCTCCTAAGAAATAGAAGGAATGGTGTAAGAAATAGGATGTACGTTGCTCTTTGCCTGCTGGATCTTCCCAGGCTCTGGCTGTCGGCAGCGCAGAGCTCGGCAATCGTAGCGAGGCTGTTAGCCCTGGCTGTGCCTGCCCTCCTCTCCTCTCCTGAGTCACTCTCATCCTTATTTCGAGCTCATTTGCACCGTGCTTAAGTGTCCCACAAAGCACCCATCTAGCAGGAGGGTTGCTTTGGTATAAATTATTCCGAGTGTGTGCTTCAGAGGGATGAAACGGCAGCGGTGAAATAATGCCACAAATAAAGAGGGGAAGGGAGGCAATCACGGTATTACCAGCTCAATGCCAGCAATTGTAGCAAACTGATAAAAGAAGGGAAAGAGGAGCTGAATGAGCTCTTGCTGAAAGAAGAAACGTTCTGAGGAGGAGAGAGAGAGCCCGATGATAAGGTGGTGGCTTTGATCCCCAAAGGGAGGTGCTGGAGCCGCTGTCCCTAACGAAGCGAGGCAGACGGTGGGTGATAAGCACCGTTGTTGCTGGGGTTTGGAGGGGGAATTGGTACCAGGGTCGAAAGCTGCATTGCTGGAGGGAGGGGAGGCCACTGATGGCAGCTGGGGTCCGACTGGATGTATCTGAAAGAGCAGCACCTAAAAATGCCATGCTCTGTGCCTGTCCTCTAGCCCAGATGGTTTCCAGAAGCACTAACCTTTCACTTGGCACTTTAGTGAAGCAGCTGGGCTCGTGCCCAGGCTGGCTTAGCCTGTGGCCACTCTGGGTCCAGGAGCATGGCTGTATTTGGAGCCATCAGGAAGCACCCAGGCTTTCCTGAGGGATTTGGGGGTGTCCCCTGAAGAGGAGAGGGGCCTTTGGGACATCTAGGGTGTGTATGCATGTGGGAGGTGAGGACTGGGCACTTGGTGAGTCCTGGTGGGAAAACCAGGATTGCTGAAATGTTCTTTTTAGCTCCCAATAAACATTTATTTGTTGCCTTCCCATCTCCCATACTGTAGGAGGCTGGGGAGAAACTGGGCTCAGGGGGGAGCTCTGAGCATGTGTGGCAGCTTGGGGTGGCTGAGGGTGGCAGGGATGGGTGAGGATGAGGAGGGGGAGGAAGGGCAGGGTCTGGTCCAGGCAGCTGAGTGTCCTACCCTCTGGACCCAGCAGGGAAGCTGATTGTTTGCTAAAAGGTTCTCAAGGCCTGATTTGTGCATCCGTTATGTTGACAGACAAGAAATACCTTCTTATTGTCCATTTATGCCGGCCCAGCTTAAGCCAGGATAAGGTAAAATGTAAATTCACTGGTTTTTGCAGCGTGCAAGGTAAACAGGAGTTACAGAAGACCTGGGTGCAGAAGCAAAAGGAAAACCTACTTTTCCTCCTTGTAGATTGAATCAAGAAGGTCTTGCTCTGATTATCTGGTGATTTGGCCTGACTACGTGGCACACTTTCTTCTAGTCTTCAGCATGGCAGGACAGACTTATTCTTTATCCCCTTCTCTTTTTCACTGTGCAATTTGTGCAAGAGACAGTATTTTTTTTTTTCCCCCCACAAACAATAAGACCTTTTCAGTGACTCTTTGTACATAATGAGAACAAAAGTCAAAGAAGAATAAAGCCTGATGTCGCTCACCTTTAAAGCATCCCTTTGTTTTAACCTCTCAGGGGTGCTGTGACTCCTTGTGCCGGGAATCTGATGTTTGCATGATCGTATAATTACCTTAGCGGGTCTATTAAGTAATGACACACATTGTGGTTTGTGAGTCACCTCAGCGAAGGCACTGTTGGAAAGGAGAACTTTTTCTCCCCGGCTTTGCCAGGTTAAACAGGATTTTTTATTATTATTTTTGTTAAGTTTGCTGGCTGGAGGGAAGAAGGGACAGTCTGAATGAGCTGCCACAGAGCCCAGTGGGGGTGAAATGCAAGGAGGAGATCCAGACGGCTGAGCTGGGAGATGGCCATGGGATGTTGTCCTCCTGTGATGCTGTAGACCGAGCCATGCCCGTGTCCTTCCTGCCCCATTCCAGCAGGCAGTTCCTGGCTAAGCCAGACGTTTTTGGAGAAGCTGTAAACTGCAGCATGAAGCCAGAATCAGGGCATGTGCTGGCAATGCCCAGGAAGCATCAGGTGTTATCCATGACCATGCTCTGGGGAGCCCAAACTGAGCAGTTCCCGGATCTTATGATCCATCTTGGGACGACGTGTGTTCAACCTTCTTCAGGACAGGGGAATAAACTTTTCCCGGGGCAGTGCTCAGGAGGCCTGGATGCTTCCTGGTTTTCTTTCTGGGTTTACTTCAAATCCTCTTTGCATCCGTGGCTTCAATCTGACCTGGGTTTCTGATCTCCTCCATCAAAAGCGATGTCCCGTTCTCAGCCCCTTCCTGCATGCTGCCCCGTTTCAGGTGCTCCAGAGCGAGCAGCAAGGGCTGGGCTGTCTTCTGCCAGCAGCGTTTCCCAGAGACCAGTCTATTTATTTTTTTTAAAGCCTTTTCTCTCCCGGTTGCACAGCAACTTCTAACACACCCTGGCTCGTGCTTGGCAGCTCCTGCTCCTCTCTACCGCGGCGATTCTTGCGGCTGCTTTTGGGCTGAGGGCGGTGGGGACCGATGCTGAGCCCTGATGTCATCTGGGGTCACTTGTCCTCTTTGGGATGATCTAGCTCAGGCTGAGTTACC
>JAHREE010000246.1:214084-235849 GCA_033628505.1 Tringa tobata | reverse complement strand
TGCCCGTTTTCTCTGCCCTCCTGGGGACGCCAGTGATGGGGGGGAGGTGGGCACCGGTGTGGGACTGGTATGGGGGGTGGTGGGCTGCAGGTGTGATGGGCGTGCGAAGGGGGGTACCTGCCCTCTGTATGCCTTGGCACCAAGGGGTGCAGAGATGAGACGGTCTCAAAGGTGATGCTGGCAGAGATCCGGGCATCGGGTTGTTTGTCAGGATGGGCATTCCTAAGCACTGGGACACCTTGCTGTCCGTGCCTGGTGCTGCCCCATCAATGAAATCCCTGTGTCAGGCCAGCCAGAGACCTGTCTCTCAGTGCTGCCCCAGCAGCAGCATCGTGGCTACCCCTGGCCGTGCCCTGAAAGCATCCTCGGGGCTGGCTGCAAGGCTAGGGGTCCCTCTCCCCGGCACACTCTGGCTCTCCTGCTTCTCTGTGCCAAGATTGAGGGCTGATATCTTTGATGTACATTTATATAAATAATAGTGGGGTTGTTTAACGGTTGCTCTTAAAGGAGAGATGAGATAATTTCATGTTTTGATACTCTTAAAGCTGATTCCCCTGGGAGCGGGGCTCTGCGGGAGGGCTCTTCTACCTGGGGCTGTGCTACCCCACTGCTGGCATGGGCAGTGTCCTCGCACCCACTGAGGTCTCACCAGCCTTTGGGATGCCTCCTAGTTGGGACAGGGTCCGAGCAGCAGCCTGGCCCCATCGGGGCTCAGTGCGGCTTTTCGTGGGAAGCAGAAGCAGTGCTCAGCCCCTGGGAGCAAATTCTGCCCCTGGAGAATGATACCAGCCATGAAAACCCTGGTGTGGCGGAACAAAAGATGTTTTCCAGACAAAAGGTTGTCTGATGCTGGTGCCGGAGCATCTCCCGGCCTGAAGCAGCCCCTGGGGATTTGAAGCTGTGTTCTTTCCTCCATCCAATCTTTGCTGTCGTTCCAGGGGTCTTTGTTGTAGCGTCTCAGTGCTGTGAAGGCCTCAAAAATAGTTTATTATATGTGAGCGGGCGATGAGAAATGAATGCTTCTTGAGGAACCAGCCAGGTGGCCCTGCTTTGATTGCACTGTGTCTCCCTGCTCCAAACACACTGGCGTGTGTGGTGCTGCCTTTCCCTGGCTCTCCTGTATCGGGATGCGTGACCGTATGATCATACTTAGCCCTTTCACCTGTAGGAATAGGTCTGTGCAAGGAGCCTTTGCCTGTAAGTGTCTTTTTTTAAATTTTTTATTTGTTTATTTATTTATTTCCCAGCTTGCTTAAGTCTCTCCGTTACTGGTGTCATACAAATCTCCCATGCATGGGATGAAGCACTGGCTCTTGCTGTGCACCAGGGATGCTCGGAGCAGCTCTTCCCAAGCAGAGCTGCTGCAAACCTGCTGGTGGTGGTGGGGGCTATGGGAGGGGGGGATTTTAGTCCAAGAAACTTTTCCTCAGGAGCAAATGAGACGACTAAAAATAGCTCAGCCTCGCCAGCTGGCTCCCGAAGCCACCGTGCTGTGCAGACCCAGCCGTTGCATTTGGTGCAAGACAGGAGCTGGAGGACCTGGGGGTGGTGGTTCCAGAACTGGCCCTAGAGGTTCTTGCCCACCACGGCATCCATGCTGGTGCAAGGGAAAGTGCACGTGGTGGGAGAAGAAAAGGCCACGAGGATGAATCAGAGGCTTTTACAGCCTGTCTGTCTCTGCTTGGAGGGGCCCTGCACTGAATTTCTTCCCAGTGCTCTGAGATTTAGTGCTCTGCTTAACTGTGCTGCATGGGCTCTTCTTCTCCTCTTGAGCAGGGACTGATAATTAGTGGCTCTGGGTAAGCATGGCTCAACGGAGAGAGGCAGATGGCATTTGGTTGTTCTGAAAACCAAGTGGCCTCCAGGACCTGGGAGAGGCAGGTTAACGAGCCAGAGAGAAGAGGAGGCAGGGGATGCATTCGGAGCATCCCTATGCCCCAGGAAGGATGGAGCAGGGCTGAGATGTCCGAGCACACGAGTTCCCAGGGTGACTGGCCAAGCTGAGGGAACAGAATATAAACACAGAGTCATCATGGTTGGAAGGGACCTATGAGATAGAGTCCAACCACCAAAAAAAAAAAAAACAAAAAAAAAAACCCCACCAAAAAATCACAAACCAACAACACGCACAACACCCCAATAATCACAACACATAATCATAAACACAACAAACCAATAATCTTGGGCATTAGAGCATGCCCTGAAGAGCCATGTCTGCATGTTTCTTAAATAGTTCCAGGGATGGTGACTCCACCACCTCCCTGGGCAGGCTGTTCCAGTGCCTGACCACTCTCTCAGTAAAGTAATTCTTCCTAATATCTAATCTAAACCTCCCCTGCTGCAACTTTAGACCATTTCCTCTGGTCCTTTCATTATTCCCTTGGGAAAAGAGGCCAACCCCCACCTCTCTACAACCTCCTTTCAGGTAGTTGTAGAGGGGAATGAGGTCCCCCCTCAGCCTCCTCTTCTCCAAACTAAACATGCCCAGTTCCCTCAGCTGGTGAAGTGGAGAAACCCTGTCTGGCTTGGCTGCTTGTAGGCAGCATCCTATATGTATACATCTGCTGGAGAAGTTTTCTCTTGTCCCTGTTGTGCTATCTCCTTGTTTATTCAGCAGACAGGAGGGACACTCGCTCACAAGGGGAAGCAACAGCATCAGAGCAGCTTCTTCCTCTGAGTAGTTGTTGAAATCATCCCCCAAATTCTGGGGAAGGCTGCTGGGATGATGGACCACAACCGGAGGAAGAAGAAAGCTTTGCTGCTTGTTGCATACAACACAGCCAGGATTTGTCCATCCTGGGCTGAGGCTTTGTGTCATCCCCAGGAAGGGGTGTCCAACCCCACGTGCCTGGGGCTCGTGTCAGAACTGGAGCTTAGCACTGCTGTTCCAGACCCTTGTGCCACCTGGGGATGATCAGCCCTCACCGCCCAGCCCAGCATTAAGCGTTTCTGCTTTAACTCTGGGGGTTTTGGTGAAGATTATTCAGATAATGGAAGCAAAGGGCTCACCCAGCGCCTTAAGTGCTGAGTGTAGTTATTATGGTAATGCCTAGTTACTTGGCTAAACACTTGATTGCTGCCATTGTAACAAAAACACATACACAGAGAAAACCCCTAAAAGGAATTTCCTCTCTGTAGGTCAGCGGTGCTGCCGGGAACCTGCTTCTCACTGCCGCTCTTTATTAGTTACTCAGCCACTGGAAGGGAAAAATAAGGTATGGTGTGAGAATCCAGGGTCTCCTGCCTGCAGAGGCTGTGTTCCTTGGCCGTGGTGTGTGGTTTGGGTTGAGATAATGGGATTCAGTCACCTGGCCCCGTGTAGTCATCTTGCAAGGATGGCGCAGACGACCTGTGCGTGTCTCTTCTTCTACACCTCTTGTCCACTGGTGCCGAGGTCTTGAAAGGCTGTTCTTGGTGGTTTGTGGGGTGGGATGCTGCCCTGGGTTGTGTCCCATTTCACCCTGTGTTGACGGACAGGCCAAGGGGCAAGAGATGCTGTCTGTGCTGTCCCCATTTGACTATGGCAATGCCAGTGTGGGAGGGGATGGATGGATGGATGCTGTGTGTGATGTCTCTAATGAGACCCCCATTAGACAGGGTGAGCTCTGGCCATGCATCGTCACAGCTGGGTGGCCCATGTCCTCAGATGTCCCCTGGGTTGTGCTGGGAGTATCACGCTGCTCCCAGCCACCACGCAGGTGAAAGCACAAGTGCCAGCATTTTGCAGCTGAATATCCACACTCTAATTCAGTTTGACTGCTCCCAGGGCCCTGTGGCCATGGTTTTATCTAGATGATTTCTCTGTTGCGGGAGCAAACAGTAAATTTCCTGACTCTTATTACTTTTAGACTGAAATTTGGGAGATAAAAGCCTATGGAAACTTAATTTTCTGGTATTGAAAGCCTGGTATGTGTCATAATAGCAGCTGTTTCTCTACTCTCCTGTACCAAATGCAGCCAAACACACCGTTGCTGTGCAGGGATGTCCTCTCCTCCCGCATGTCCCAGCCATGCAACCGGGGATACGGGCAGCGAGCATCAGCTGGAGTCACCAGTGGGAGACCCCATATGGTACCACGGCAGGGTTGGACAGGTGGATACACTGGTTTCTTTTGCCTTTTTTTTTTTTTTTAGTTAGTAATTATCATTAACAGAGCTGCAAAGCCATCTTCTGCCCAGCTGTTGACAGGGAGCTGTGCAGCAAACCTAGGTTTATTCCCATGCAAAGTCTGATTGCAGCTGGAAGGGTTTGGAGGCACCAACAGCCTGCTCTAGTGGGAGGTCTCCCTGCCCATGGCAGGGGGGTTGGAACTCAATGATCTTTAGGGTCCCTTCCAACTCTAACCATTCTATGAATATGCACCTGAGCCGTATGTTATTTAGCAAACCCAGGGTGGAGGTAGGACTGCTGGCTGGCTGCGTGGTTCCCGGCTCGGCCATGGCCCGTTCCTGATGGATACTGAGCTGTGGGTTTCCATGGACAAGATGAAAAGATAACTCTTTGTTTTCAAAGTTGGCCATGTGTTGGCTTCCCACGGGTTTCCCTTTTGCAGGAGGCAGGGCTGGCATTTAAACAGCAAAAGCTGAATTACATGAACAAATGTGGTAGTTTTTCTCATTAATTCAGATTTTGTGTAAAAAATGAAGTGGGTTTGTTTTCCTGTCTAAGGGGGGGAGCAAAGGCTAGAAGACAGGCAGATACCCTGATGTCAGATGCTTCGTACTCGGTGTGTGGCATCCCGCAAGCACCCTCGTTAGCACGTAGCCTCATCAGCTTTCCTTAACAAAATGTTCTGGCATCCTCCCTTCTCTGCTTGTCACTTCTCTGGAGGGAACGTGGCTTGTTCTGCTGGCAGCGTGAGCCCTGTTTGCTTAGGCGGAGGCAGAGCTAATTATTTCTATTTATTTCCTCAAACTTTCTTGGTGTTTCATTTGAGGACTCTGCTTGAGCTTTTTCACTTGTCTCCGAGCCTGGGAGTCACCAGTGTCCCTGAAGCAAGCCTGGTGGGAGATGCCTTGGATAGGTGTAGGGAGAGCCCGTGTCCACGTGGACACTGGACCTGCCCTCGGGATGTGTCCTTGTTTGCTCTTAGCTAATTGCCCCTGCAGCTCTCTGTGGCTGAAACATGGAGTGCTCATGGTTATATGCAAGAAAGCCTCCTGTCCTCCCCAGGAAATGCTCAGGGAAGAAACAGGGCTGTGGAATGATTGCTTAAAAAAAAAACCAACACACCCAAACAAATAAATGAAACACAAGAAACCAAACTGCAAAACAAAAGACAGTGCCCCTGAACTCCAAAGAAAACCCAGCGTGGCTGGATGAGGAGTTAAACTTTAGCAGGGGAGGGCTGGAAATGAGCAAAGCAGTACAAGAAGGGAAGGCATACGTTAGGAAAATAAGAAACTGTAAAGGTACCCAGGACTGGAGTGAAAAAGTAAGTAATTAGTGGCTTAAAAAAAATAAATGGGTAAGCAAAATAGTGAAGAATCTGCTTATAGTTTTCAGTGGGACAAGCCAAAATTCTTATCAATGTGCTGGATTAATTTGCTGAGGCTCTTAATGGCCATTGTCTTTTTCTTTCTGCAGAGCTTGCCAAGGGGTGAGTATCCCTTGGGCTGGGCAGGTTTATGTATTGGGGTGATTTTAGGCACTGTGTATTTGCAGAGCGGCACCGCAGACCCAAAGGAGATGGGATGCTTCCCTGGCTGTGTCGTGCGTCCTTTTCCTGTGGCGTGTGGCTGTCAGGCTTATTTTGGCTAGAGTGAGGGCCTAAGTTCTGTTTTTTCACCTCAGTTACTCTTCGTTCTTTTTTTTTTTTTTTTTTCCTGCTTAATTTATTTTTGGTCCTGGTGTGGTGATTTCCGAGCCCTTTCTCCCCAAGCTCTGTACTCGGCTACTCTTGCCTCCCTGTTTGCTCTGGAGGGAGGAGTTCAGGTGTCTCCAAACAGTGACCTAGGAAGGGATTGAGATGACTGATGTCCTCAGTTTGCTGCCTTTCTGCCATATATTGGGAAGTTTAAATCCTCCTTTCCCTTCCTGGGTTGGTTTTCCTCGTGTCCGGGGTGTAGTTAGGAAGTGGGTGACAGCCCCAGTGTGAAGCACCTTCTTCCTTGTCTTTTCTCTCATCCCCTCTTTCATGGGCAAGCGCTAGGGGGGAATTTCAGGGGCTGCTGGAGCGAAGCCCTTCCTGCTGCAGTAACGTGCTGGATGGAGCTTCTACAACATGAGAATGAAGCGTTTCACCACGACAAGGCTTCGGGAGGATTCTCAGACACAAGCATCTCCTGTCTACACAGCATCATCTGTTTGGCTTAGCCAAGGAGCGTTGCTCTTTGTGGGGTTTCTGGCAGCATTCCTGCCCTTTTTCCCCCTCTGCTGTGCAGCTCCCAAGTTAAAGCTGTGCTGATATTTCCATATCCAGCCTCCTAAGCTGCTGCCTGGCCCTCATCCTGCATGCATGGGGCTGGAGGGGGCACATGGATACTCTGGCCAGGGATGCTCCAGTGATGTGCCCACCTGGGAGGCAGTGTGGGAGGGTGCTGACCATTTCCCACCACCTGTGCCGCTTGCGTGGCCCCCGCCTGCACGGGCAGCTGAGTGTGGGCATCGCTTGGCATCGCTCAGCATTTTGGTGAGTGCATGGATGGGCTGGATGGAGAGCGCCACGCTGCGGGTTACTGGCTTGTGCTCCCAGCCAAGTGGTGCCATCCCAGCCCCTTTTATTCCTCCAAACCCCCCGCAAAAGCCAAAAAAACCCACAAAAAACCAACAACAAACCCATAGAGGGAAAAAAAAAAAATAAAAAATAGCAAAAGCAATGCAGGGGTGGTTTGATCTAGGTCTCTGCTCTGCCCTGGTGAGGCCCCATCTGGAGCACTGTGTCCAGTTCTGGGCTCCCCAGTTCAAGAAGGACAGGGAGCTGCTGGAGAGGGGACAGCAGAGGGCTACAAAGATGATTAGGGGCCTGGAGCATCTCCCTTACGAGGAGAGGCTGAGGGACTTGGGTCTTTTTAATCTAGAGAAGAGAAGGCTGAGGGGGGATCTGATCAATGCTTATAAATATTTAAAGAGAGGGTGTCAAGAGGATGGGGGCCAGTCTTTTTTCAGTGGCGCCCAGGGATAGGACAAGAGGAAATGGGCACAAACTTGAATATAAGAAGTTCCACCTAAACACGAGGAGGAACTTCTTTACTTTGAGGGTGGCAGAGCCCTGGAATAGGCCCAGAGAGGTGGTGGAGTCTCCTCTGGAGACATTCAAAACCCTCCTGGACAAGTTCCTGTGCAACCTGCTCTAGGTGGATCTGCTTTGGCAGGGGGGTTGGACTAGATGATCTCCAGAGGTCTCTTCCAACCCCATGTGATTCTGTGGTTGTCCTAAGTCTCCTCCCATCTATGAGACAGCGTGCAGCACTCATCACGTTGTGGTCCACCTGCGGGGAACTGTGCTCCTCCAGGGACCCCAGGGAGGGCTGGCTGTGGGGACTGAGAGCTGCAGGTTCAAGAGATGCTGGGGTGCCCAGCTCGGGGAGGAGAAAAGCAGGAAGACGGGAGGTGCTACGCCTTGGGGTTCCAGTGTTGTGTGCCCTGTGCCTGGTTTAAGAGGGTCTAGCCCAACAAACCTGAGAGAAATGGGGACTTTCAGTTGGCCTGGGAGGAAGGGAGGGAGTCGAGGGGTAAATGGAGCAGAGCCCTGAGCCTCCCCTCTTTGTCTTGTGCCCCTCCAGAGTGATGAGCTACAACAGCACCCAAGATGCTGGGATTCGGCACGTGCTCCGTCAGCGCCCCGGTGCCGGGCAGGGGGGCTGAGCTGGACGCTGCTTCCCCCCGCTATGTCCTGGCCCTGCCCGAAGAGGAGACGTGGCGCAAGCACCGGCTCGGCCTGATGCAAACCACCCAGTCCTGCAACCTGCTGGAGCCCGAGGGCCTGGCCGAGGCCCTGGTCTCGCGCGCCGCCAGCTTCGATGCCCTCTACGAGCCCCGGTCCCGGGATGCCGATGCCGGCGGGGAGATGGGCAGCTCCTTCGACCTGGGGCTCGGCCAGTACGTTCCCGTGAGCCCGGACGTCATCAAGCGCCGGCGGGGCGGGCTGATCGAGCAGAGGGACATCATCAAGGCGCACGAGGCGCACAAGATGCAGAGCACGCCGCAGGCACGAAGGAAGGAGTGGGAGTAAGTACCGGCGAGCCCCCAGCCCAGGTGGGCAACTGGGGGGAGCGGGAGCGTTCCCAGTCCTCTGTGGTGGTGGTGGGGTCTGTGGGGTATCATGTTGGCATCGCCCCCACGGAGGAGTCACCACCAGCTGTGCTCCATCTCCTGGGACTCCTGAGCTGGGCTGCTTTTCCTCATCATCTTTGTTTTCTAGGGAGGATTTTTAAAGGCAGGGAACAACCTGAGGCAGAGGGAACGAGATGTTTGTGGCTTTTCCCCCCCGCCCCACCAAACCTCTTCTGGGTCTTTTCCTCTCCCTGTGCTCTTAAAGCTGATGGGATGTGTGGTCCTGCCTCCAGCAGCTGGGACCCAGCACCCATCCTGCCCTGTGCTGGGGCTTGGCACATCCCACAGGGTCCTGCCAGGGCTTGGGCTGCTCTGAGCCGGCCTGAGCATGGTATTTTTCTGACGGGGTGAGTTTGCAGGGGGTGTGTGAGAGATGGAGAGAGATACCGGTGTGCTGGGTGCGGGAGGTGAGCGTGTTTGTCCGCCAAAACGTTCAGAGGCACCTCTCTCAGCTCGGAGCTGGAGGGTGGCATCTGATGGGAACAGTGCACAGGGGCCTCTGCGGGTGAGGGGGTTCCCCAAGGCGATTAGTGGGATGGCAAGCCTGGTGAAAGCAAACTTGAAAGTCCTCAAGACGGTTTCCCTTGGCTGTAGCAGGACTTTTTTGGATGCATTTGGGGTCATTACCTTCCGCTTTTACTGTGGTTTGAGCCCTGCTGCGAGGGGATTTGTATTTAATCCTAGGAAGTGGCCAAGTCTCTCTGAATCAGAGAAAGCTGGAGGTGTTAATGAACCTGGAAGAATGGAAGAGAATTGCTTGGCAGAGCCAGAACCCACTTAATTCACTTGTTATTTTCCTTTAATTAATTTCTTCCCATAGTTTGGCTTGGTGCTGTGAAAGTAACCCAGCTCCAGGTCCTGGATTATTCTCCCTCGCCCGGCGTTTGCTGCACAAACTGCATTTAAATTATAAGGTTTCCCCCTCTTGTGTCTACTCAGCAAAATTGCCTGGAATAAGCTGCTGCAGAACATCCTGCTCCAATATCACTGGTCCGGAGCAGCTCCTTGCCTTGGGCACTTTATTTGGGGCATAATCGATGTATTATAAAACACTGGGTCAGCGAAGGAGGTGGGAGCCCCTCTATTAATTAGAGGTGGCGTCTTGCTTTGATGAGATCCGGGTCAACCCTCTGCTTGTTTGAAGCAGGTAGGATTTCTTCGGGATGCTTGGTGTGATAAAATTGCTTGTGACAATGCTCAGGCTGCTCCTGCCTTTTTATTTTTTGGAGGGCAGCCCAGCAGCGAGGCGGGCTATCCCTGGCCCTTTCGGCTCTCGTCCCTCTGTGCCCGGGGAACCTCCTGGCCGGTGACTCAGGAAGTCCCGCGCAGGGAAATAAATTGACATATGGGCTCGGCAAGAGCTCGGTGCCTTGTTATCTCTCGCGACCCACCGGGGATGCCAGATGAATAAATCATGGCCGGGCAGGAAGCAGAGGGATGGCCTCCTTAATTGTCAGCTGGCGGAGCGAGTGCCTAGAAAGGCTGCTCGCTAATTAACTGCCTGGATGACTATAGCTCTATTTCATGGTGGGGAGATGAATCTAGAGCCTTTCCCGCTTATACCATGTGGGATGTGCCCCTTTTGCTGCCCTCGGCTTCTCCATTTAGCAGTAACTCAAACACAAAGCCTGATATTCCTGTCTTTAATGCATTGGGACTCCGCAGGCAGCTGCCATCCCAACCTCTCCATGTTTAATTGAGCGTTTCCCCAGGGTGGTAGGGTCCAGTTAATGCATTTGTTTGGTTTTGGCACTTCAGCCTGCTTTACAATGGTTTTGTGGGTGCGTGTGAGGGAAGTCATGTCTAAGGCAGGCATCCCTGAGATTTGGGGTGGGCTGTCCTCCCATCACCAGCCCAGCCTTATCGCTGTTGGGGTCTGGCTGTGGGGTTCTCTCCTTGCAGATGCCCAAGCCCGCAGCCTGGTAGCCACGCTGACAGAGGTGGAGATGCTGGTGCTTTGCAGAAGGCCCTGGTGCTGGGAGGACACCAGGCTCTGGCACGGATGCTTTGCAGACCTTGTGTCCTACTGAGGACCAGAGAACACCCCTACCTGTCTCTGCCAGGTCTTTTCCTGGAGAGTCAGTGATCCTGGCATGGCAAGATGAACCCCAGACGGCTGTATCCATGCCTCTCCCAGAGTTAGGTGCCCTGATAACCCTTCAGCTTCTAAAAACTACATGCCAGAGGCTCCTGCTTTAACATCAGAGACATAAACCACTCATGCTTCCCCAAAAACTTTGCCAAAGTCCAGGTCAGTGTGCAGAGCAGGTAACCCCAGTGCCGTGGGTGCTCCCTGGGACTAGATGGGTAGCATATGGGGGAGAAAGCACAGATTGATTTCCTCAACTATAATTTCTTTAGTAATACTGCGATTTCCCTGTGAATTAATTTTCAGAAGAGCCCATCTCGCAGGTGGGCATGGGTTGAATTGCCCTAGGGGCTTTTGCCTGGGAGGTCTGGTGCCAACTCGCCTTGTGAGCACCACCAAGCAGGGAGCTCAGCTGTCAGTGGGGGTGGTGTTTTCCTGCTGTCCCAGCGTGGTGGTAGGCATTAGATGGAACATGAGGTTCCCGGAAAAAGGCTTTTCTGCTCAGCTTTGAGCCGTGGCAGACCCTGGGGGATGGTTGGCTTGCCTATGGGGTCAGGGAAGTCCCAGAATAACTGATTTTTAGGTTTATTGCCTTGTTGCCAAAACCTGATGAGGTAAGCCAGGGTGGTTCAGAGAGGTCTGCACCTCCTTCATAAGGCTTCTGGGGAGTTTTTGGTTAAACATTGTGCTCTGAGTGCCATCTGGCTTGCACAAATTAACTCCAATGTGCGTTTCTGATGTGGTGCTGCTGAGCATCTGATGCCTTGGTCAGGACTCCAGGAGCAACTCAGGAGCTGCTGGAGATCTCCTCAGCCTCCTGTTTGCCAGCTGTGGCTGGGTGGTGTGCAGTGGGGTGGCCAGGAGGAGCGAATGTTGCATGTGCCTCTTCTCTGCTCCATGAGAGACCTCTGTGCCAACCCCTACCAAACCTTCATCTCTGTTGCCTTTTGCCAGTGAAAAAAACCCATAAGTGAAATATGCTTGACACCTAATAAGATGAAATACGAATAGGAGGGGGGGAAATGCTTTTTTCCCTATTTATTAATGGGGAAACTGAGGTAGAGAGCAGAAAGCACCATCTACCATGTGCTGTTTGAGGGTGCGTGGATCGTGGCTCTATGGGAGGCTTAACTTTATGGTGAAGGGTGTGTGTACCAGCCTACCCTGTTCTTGTGTAGGGGACTTAAGCCCAAGGCAGACACTAAACCCCATTTTCTGGTGTCCCAGCCTGACGCCCTGCCCTGCTTCCCACTGTTGGGAATGGAGATATCTGCTCCACTTCAGCAAGGCTTGGCCTGACGTGTGGAGTGGTCATGGCTGAATTGCTGGTGTCTTTGTCACATACATGTGGCAGCATCGTTTGGAGTATGTCTGGCTGAGAGAGAGCTCAAAAGAAAAGCTCCTTCTCCAAATAAGCGAACGGGGAACCTCCTGTGGCTTCTCCAAGCTGAGCAGCCATTTCCTTAGCCGATGGTAAGGAAAGGCAGAGCCACCCAGGGAACATCGCAGAAAAGCCTCAAGCTGACTTTGCAGCAGACAGGACCCCAACCTGCCTTGTGTGGCTTAAAAGCATGTGTGCGTGGATATTTGTTGAGTTTAACTTGTGCAATTTGGGGAATGCAAGCCGTGCCTTTGTTTTGGAATGGTACCTATAGCAAGGATGCATGGAAAAGCCCAATTCCCAAATGTTGGCCAAGGAGCGGAGGAAGAGCAGAGGAGACCGGTGGAAAGCAGCTGGGTCTTGGTACAGTTTGGAGGTGATGGTGTGGAGATGTGATGCTGTCGTTCAGCATTGGAGTACTTGGGTGGTGGGTGGCAGGTTTAAAAAGCCATCTCCTGTCTTGTAGCATCTAAGAGTTAAATACTCGATGCTAGGAGCTTACTAGGTCTCCCTTGCACAGTATGATCTGCAGTAGATTCCCGTAGCCTGTCTGGAAGCCTGTGGTCCATGGGGAGGCAGGACATTCTGCTGCTTGCTCAGATCTGTACCTGGCAGGCAGAGCGTGGGGAGCCTTCTGGGCTGGAGCGTAACGTTACCGCAGCTCTGCCTTCGCCCGGTTTCATTGGAAGAAGTAAGAGAACAGAAGAAACTGTGAAAATGCGCAGGGTGTTGCTAACAGATCTTAGTGACTCTTTACGGCTTGGCAGTCTGTCTGGTTATGTGCACACTCTGCATCCCAGATTACAAATGAAGCTGACTCTTTTTTTTTTTTTTTTTGGTAAAATCTTTTTTTTTTTTCCCCTCTTGATGCCGAACGAGACAAAGGGCCCCCTTGGTGCCAGCTCCATCGCTGCTTCCCAGCATATTCCCCAGCGCGTCGCACCATCTGGGTTTAATTGGCTGCAGTGATGGGGGTTGGGGGGGGGGCAGGAGCACACATGGGGTGGCGTTGCCACTCAGATTCTCAAAACTTTGTACCACCTTAATTTTCTAATTACAAAACAACAGAATAAGAAGTGTGTCTGCCAAGAAAATAGCTTTCTAAAATAGAATGTGTATATACAAAGGGGCTAAATTTACATACAAAATCTTAATTGGAAATAATGTTTAAATTGGAATACATGTGCAAGTTATCTTATTCTTTAGGATAGCAATTTATCTGATCCTCAGTGCAACCAGTACGTAATTTCACTCTGTAATTTCTGAAAATATGTAATGGTAATCAAATGCAGATACCAAGACAATTTACCTGTTCTCTTTAAAACCTACAGAGAAGGTATAAGTGTCTCTACCAAAAAAACCAAACCAAAACAAACAAAAATATCAATCTTAGCACCCTTACTTGGTCTTCTGAGGGATTTTACAAAGACTTTCTGGAGAGATGCCCTCATTTTCTAGGTATCCATTGGAGAAAAATAGCCACCTCACAGAATCACAGAATCTGTGATTTTGTGGCTCGCTCCTCGGTGCTGGCAAAGGCTGTCTGAGACCTTATTGCTCTCTACATCTGCCTGAAAGGAGGGTGTAGAGAGGTGGGGGTCGGTCTCTTCTCCCAAGGCACAGGCGACAGGACTAAATGGCCTCAAGTTGCTCCAGGGGAGGTTCAGGCTGGATATTAGGAAAAATTTTTTCACTGAAAGGGTTATCAGACATTGGAATGGGCTGCCCAGGGAGGTGGTTGAGGCACCATCCCTGGAGGTGTTCAAAAGATGGGTTGATGTGGTGCTGGGAGATATGGTTTAGTGATGGTATTGCTTTCTGTTTGTTGTGGGTGTTTATTTTTTGTCAGAATTAGGCTGACGGTTGGACAAGATGATCTTTAAGGTCCCTTCTAACCTAGAAGATTCTGTGATTCTGTGAAATGCCTCCAGGCTGGGGCTGCTTTGGCAGCAGCACGGCTCTGGCTGGACCCAGCGTCCATCACCCTGGATCTTCAGGAAAAGGACCAAGCCCCAGGGTGGCTCTGAGTTTCCATCACTGATGTTGGTGGCTCTGCGGCAGGGTTTTGTGAGAAGTGTTGGATGTGGTGGGTGTTGCTGCTGTGCTGTGAGCCAGCAGCCCTGCTCCTGCTCTGCGCAGCACCTCCTGCCCACCCCAGTGGGCTCCAGGGGTGGTGGTGGTGGGAGCTGCTCAGTGCTGCCCTGCCGCAGCGTGGGGCTGGGGGCAAGGGGCTGGAGAAGGGTGCTGGTTCTTGGCTGTGGTGACGATGCTGGGAGGGATCTGCAAAACAGCAGCACTTTGCTCCCTTGTAGGTGCTGCTGGGAAAGAGAGAAGATGCCCTGGCATCCCTTCCTGGTCTTGGCTCTGGTATCTGGTGTCTGTCACCGCTCCTCGTGCCTCCCTCCCTGACCCTGCCCTGGGAGGATGTAGATGGCTTTCCTCCTCCAGCACCTCTGCAGTGTCGTTGCTGTCAGAGGCAGCTTAGTCCTTCTCCACCCTGGGCTCCTGCTCAGATATCTGCTGCTGGGAGCTGGGGAGCCGGGCAGGCAGCTGGCAGGAGCTGCGGGGGCTCTGTGGGTGAAAGCCCTGAGATGTCAGTGACAGGCAAAGGCCAAGCTGATGTACCTTGGAGCATCCTTCATGGAGATACATGCATGTCTCCTCTGCAAGTCCTCTGCAACTCAGGGCAAAGCAATTAACCTCTCCAAGAGCCTAACAAGTGTCTGTAACTTAAGATGACTCTCCCTGCTTTTATTTTCTCCTGCAAGAGGTGGTGGAAAGGGCCATGTAGGTGCTAAACCTGCAGGCAATGAAATAAGGCTTTTATTGTGGTAAATTGGCCTTGTGCAGCAGAGGAGCATCTCTCCCAGAGGTATCCACCCTGGGCCTCCCTGCGCTCTCCTCCCTTTCCTTTAGTGCAGACCAAGGTTCAGATGCATGGGGAGGAGATTTTCTGACTCAGGAGGAACTCAAGTGCTGCTGAACGTCCTAGCAACAGCATGGAAATAGCAGCATCTTTCCCTGAAATGCCGCAAAGTCTGGGTTTCTGGCACACCCTGGAGGAAGAAGAATTCCCTTTCTGAGTTAATTCTGTTGACTTTGCAAAGAGCTGCCGGGAAGGTGGGCAGTTACAGTCGGTCCCTGCCTTCCTGCACAGCTGGAGCCACTCTTCCAGGGAGCTGGGCTCCTTAGGAGATGATTGCTGAACAAGGAGAAGGTGGCTGCTGGTGAATGCCTCCACATGGGAGCGGCTGCCCACTTGCATTTTGTCACTGCATCCTGGAATGTCTCGTTCCTGCTTCCCTTGCTGAAGTCTCATCTGCAGCTGCAGGTATCAGAAAGCTTTGGTAGCACATCTCAGGGCTGTGTTGAAGCCATGCACTGTGCTGGGGTTGGTTGTACTTCCCAGGAACCAACCTTTGGAGAGAGCTGCCTCCTTGGCCTGGGGCTGGCCAGGGCTCGGGAGCAAAGAATTACAGGGAGGTGGAGAGGTGGGAAGGAACCTCTGGAGGTCACCTAGTCCATTGCCCTGCTCAAGCAGGGTCATCTAGAGCAGGCTGCCCAGGACCGTGTCCAGGCAGGTTTTGAGTATCTCCAAGGATGGAGACTCCACAACCTCTCTGGGAAACCTGTCCCAAATACTCAGACCCTCTCACAGGCAAAAAGTTTATTCCTGTGTATAAATGGAGTTTCTTTTATTGCAGCTTGTGTCCGTTTGCATCTTGTCCTGTCTGTGGGTGCCACAGAGAAGAGCCTGGCTCTGCCTTTACTACCATTGTCAGGTATTCATAGGTGTTGATGAGACCTCTCCTCAGCCTGTTCCAACCAGGCTGAGCAGCCCCACCTCTCCCAGTGTCTCTTTGTAAGGCTGATGCTCCACTCCTTTAGTCACCTTTGTTGGAACTGTTCCAGTAAGATCCTTGTGTCTCCTCTCCTGGGAAGCCCAGAACTGGGCACAGCACTCTGGAGGTGTCTCACTGGGGCTGAGCAGAGGGGAAGGGTCATCTCCTCAACCTGATGGTAATGCTTTGCTTAATGCAGCCCAGGAGGCTGTTGGCCTTCTTTGCTGCAAGAGCCCATGGTCCACATGGTATCCACCAGGTCCCTCAGGGCTTTCTCTGCCAAACTGCTTCCCAACTAGCACGTACCAGGTTGTTCCTCTCCAAGACTTGGCATTTTCCTTGGCTGAACTTCATGCTGTTCCTCTGCCTGTTTCTTCAGGCTGTCAAAGTCCCTCTGGATGGCAGCACAACCCTCTGCTTTATCAGTCCTGGTTTTATATCATCTCTGTGTGCTGAGCTCTGCCAGCGTGATTCACTGCAGCACGCATGCCGTGAAACTTTTGGTATTTCATACCCTCGTCCTCTCCCTCCCTTGGGATAACGCAACCTGTTCCCCTCTCCCAGGCACATCCCACCTGTGCCGATGTGATTCTGATGGGAGGCTGTCTGCTGGCCAGGAGATGTTTATGGGAGAGGTGCTTTCCAGCCTCTCAAGCATATATGGTTCATGTTATTTTCTATTCACAGTTCCTAAGATATAGTTCAACCCCCTCCCGCCCATGTATATTTAAGAGATGGCAGGGTAATAAGGTAATTTAGGGTGAAGGGGACCTCAGGAGGTACATAGCCCCAACAGATGATAACTTTTAATTTAACTCTATGTTTTACATTTTAAAACATAGATGACTCCTTGTTGCGCACTCCCCAAAACAACATTTTCTTCGTTTCAAACCACATAGTTTTCAAACTTGGGAAAGATTTCTGAAAGTTTGGTGAAAACCCAGCTGTGAGGATTAGTGTACAACCTGTCACCGGAGACTTATTGCAGACTTGTCTGTACCATGGAAATGGCACTTCCACCCAACAGTGCACGAGCAAATGCTGTCGATGGTGAAGTTTCTGGTCTATCTATGTGTGGGACATTATCTCAGTTCAGCTGCCTCTGAAGAGTTACAGCCTTTTCTTCTGCACTTGCCAGCTGGTCCTCTCTGGTTCGAAAAGCGTTTGCTGCTTTTGTGTATGACAAACATCAATCCCTGGCTTGAACCGCTTGCGCTATGTGTGAGCTAAAAAAATCTATGTGAAAATTTGGAAAGGTCTCTGAAGGTTGTACTAAAGCAGCTTTCAGATATGGCTCTTGGTTTTCCCAAGGTGGCCATCAAGACATCTTTCTTAGAAAAGCAGAGAGGAGAGATGTGTTTCTTGTCTCCACTTACCTTTTGCATGCTCAATGGGAAAGTCCACTGTGATCCTCCAGCGCAGGGTTATGGGTGTGTGGGTCACCCAAAACCCATTAACGTTTCTGTTGCTTGGAAGGTTTTGGGCTGGTGTTATGCACACCAGCAAGGCTCTCGCTCTGTCTCTGTGAGAAACATGCTGGCACTCACCCCCAGCCGTGAGGGACCACAGGAGGAGATCAGCGTGGCATCGTCCTTCCCAAAACACGCCCAGAAGAGCTGGTGGTGTGGCTCATCTTTCAGGGATGATGCTAACCAGCTGTGGGCAGGTTGCCTGATGTGAAGCAGCTTTCCTGTGAGCTTGGAGCACACCACTGTGGTGGATGATGCTGTAATGAAACACACGTTGTCTTCTCAAGCTCTGATACAAACCACGAGTCCATTTTTTGTCACCGGAGGAGTTTCACAGGGGTCCTATTTTTTTTTTCCCCGCTGCATCTCATGAGATAGTAAAACAGTAGCTAACGTGCTGCAACTGTCCTTCCCGTGCGCTTGCTTGAGTGGAAATAAGCTTAAAAATTCCTCAATGGACTTTTTTCCCATTGAGGAATCAAGCTCAGCCGTGCTTTCCCTGGGGATGGGCGAGTCTGTTTGCCTTTGCAGAGGCTGTCGAGCTGACGACTGCCTGTCGCTGCGGCAAGGGGGACGTTTTTTTCACACCTCCTCAGCACTGAGTAGCTTTCGGAGAGAGGTTTGTGCTCTTTGGCCTTTTCTCTTTCACAGGTTTGGAAGATGGAAGCGGCATCTCCTTCCTGGCTGCGTGCCAGGGATGGGGCTTTCTCTGGCTGTCTTGAGCATCAGCTGCTCAGTGTAAGTTCAGACTTGCTGGAAAAATTTTTCCACTGCTCCATCTTCTCCTGGCTCTTGTCCTGACAATGTAATTTTTTTGAAGGCACCCTATTTGCTAGCAGGTTTCTTCTGAGAAAGCTGAGCCTGTGAGTTTGGTGGGTTTCTGGTCCAAGTTTCTTTTGATTGCCGGGGACATTTGCAGCCCAAAGGCAGGAGGCTCCTCCGTGATCCTGCTTGCTGGTACCATGGTTGCAGTGTTTGTCTTGAGCCTTGCAGGGCAGGCAGAGGATCAGAGAAAGCACAGGATGGTCCTCGGGCATGGACCTGCCTTTTTGTGGGGGTGAAGAGAAGATCTAAGGAGGAGAAAATCTCCTGCTGGCTTTGGCAGAAGCTAACACTGCTGCGCCAGAGGGGTCATGAGGATGCTGATGGAGAAAGTGAGGGATTTCTTCTGCTTCAGGTAGTGCAGGGGTTGAAAAAATGCTTTAAAAAATCCATCTCCAACCCTTTGGCAGGCTAGAAATAAGCTTTCTCCTGTTGACTGTCTAAGGCTGGCCCTAGGGGTGTCTTTTTCTGAGCTCAGCCTCCTTGTTCCCACGCACACATAAAGCTTGGCAGCGCAGTGTTTGGCTGTGGCAGGATCTGCTCCCTCAAGCCCAGCACTTGCAGGGCTTTGGTGGCAAGAAGGGCAATATCCCTCCCTCCTGTCCTTGATCTCCTCTTATCCATGCCACCCAGTCCCAATCCTTTCAGCACGGTCATTGTCAAATATCCAGCCTCCCTAATTTTTTTTTTTCCATTGGATCCTCTTGAGCCAGCCCCTCTGGAAGTGCATTGCCCCAGGCTGAACCCATTTGAGATGGAGGAGGATGGAGAAGTTATATCTCACCTGCTGCCAGCTCAGTTAGTGCAGGGCTGGGATGTTCCGCAGCTCGGCCGAGGAGAGAGGTTGTGCAGAGGGATTTGGGGGTTGGAAGCGGGGATAGAAATTCACTTTAATCTGATGGAGAAGCAGAGGCAGACAGATAGCTGTTCTCCAGGAGGTGGGATTTCTGTGCGCCTGCCCGGAGCAGCCGGGATGCGGCTGTGAACGCTAATTAGAGCCCGACTCGCAAGGCTAAATAAAGCAGCAGGGCACTCCAGGCAATTTATTAATGGGTGATTATTTCAGGCCTCTTCAGCTGAGCCATGAAGCATCCCAGCCTAAGGCAATTAGCCCAAGGAGCACCGCGGTTGGTGGAAACGTTCAGCATGGGGTATTTCAATAGGAAACAGGGCAGAGGAGAGTGGCAGGCCAGGGGATGCTTCCCTCCTGCATGGCATCGTTGTGGCCAGCACTGGGGCAAAGTGATGCTGTCCCTTGGCTGTGATGGTTTGGGGGGAGGGGGGACAGAGTCTCACCTGCCGGAGCTGCCAGCAATCCCCTTGTGCTTGTTCGGTGGTACGTGCAGCTGCAAAGGTGGCTTTTGGCTTTGGTTTGGGCTTTTTGGAGAGTACGAAGACCTGAGCAGGCCATGAGCTTTATGGTGGCAGAGTGAGACCCAAGCACCAAAACCAACATGTGGGTTTTGCAGAGCTGGATGCAGAGCCCTGCAGCATCCACACAAATGCACAGGACTGGAGGTTCCTTGGCTGTCCTTTAAACCTCTCCCAGCTCTTTCAGCCTGTGATCGTTTGGTTGCTGAATCCCCCTTTGATTCAAGATGCAGCATCCTTCTATTTTATCGGTAGCTCTGATATAAGAGATGCTCCAGTCCCATGGTGACGCAGTGTGGGGGAACACCCAATTTCAAGGCTCCCTGGTGCTTTTGGGTGCTTTTGGTGGCTTCAAGAAGTATGTGAGGAGTTTAGCTTGGGGTGCTCGTGATCCCAGGACACTGTGGGCAGTGGTGAGCCCTGGGGCTCAGCCTTGTGCTGAGCTGTGGCACCGGTCTCTTGGCATGTCTGGCTTGTGCTGAAGAGCGCTTGGGGAAAGCATGAGAAACAGATTATACACAGCACCTGATCCCTGTTCTGACATCCCACTTGGGTTGTGGAGACACCTTTTAGCCTGTCTCTCCTTTGCTTGCACAGATGGATGTCACAACAGATCAGCCACTGGGGAGCATCCGCATGTGTGCAGTGAGGGGAGGAGGAAAAGGGATGGAGGAAGCTCAGGTTTTCCTCCAGGCTCTGCCCAGGGCTCCCTGAAAAAAATGTGGCTAATGCATGTAATGGACTCTGGCATCTCACCCCTAGAGAAACTGGGGACTGGCAGGCCCTGTTGGAGCGTGGTGGGACATTGTGGGTTTGGGAACCTGGAGTGGGACCTGCTGGGAGCTACACTCACGTCTGTGTGGCATTTTGCTTGGCAGCCGAGAACTGGCTGGCGTTTTAAAATATGAGGCCAAAGATGCTCTGAGCTGGATTCTCCTAGGCAAACACTTGCAGAGGGGTTGGGAAAAGGGAACTCTGGGGTGGGAACGCAAGGTGTGTCTTGTGTCATCTTGTGTCTTGGGAAGGGGCTGCAGGGGTGAAGGCTGGGTGAGAGCTGCTATGACACTGTTCCTTCTGCACCTCCATCACCTGTGCTCCTGTTTGTGAGAGCTTGTTGAGGGGGTGACATGGTGACTGAAATCATCATTTCCAGAGGGTTATTCCTCCATCCCAGGAAAGAGAGCTTTATAAGATTGCTATTCCATTGATTTTTTTTTTTTTTTTAAAGATGCCAAGACTGGATGTTGGACTCATGGGTCTTTGTAATTACAACCAGCAATGTTTGTGGGTATGGGTATGTTTTATGGCTGTGTACAGCGAATTATACTTTCAGCTTAAAGCAGTTTAAAGTTTTTCTGCCACTCGTGCTATGTGACACACCATGGTGTGGTTGCCTCAACTGAGTGACCGGGAGGAGTTTGATGGAGTAACGGCGGTTGCTTAAATGTGGATTGATAGTTTATAGCTCGGTGTGAAATTTCCTGGCTTTCTCTAGTCTTCCAGCCATCAGATTTCTTGGTGAATAAAGTATGGTGCTGACCCTGAGAAGTCAGCCCTTCAGGTCTGTGTTGGAGCTGTGTCTAGGCAGTTTTGGAAGATGATGATGCTCCTCTCTGTTTTTTTGGTGTTGAGGAAGGCACGTCTGGGTGAGGTAGGTGGCTTAGGATGAGCAGGTGTGGGGAGCACCGAGTTGGGCAAGGCTGCCACCAAAAAAAGTGAGCAGACAGCAGAGAAGAAACACTTGCCCTTAGCTTAAGTGGGAGTTGCCTTGCTGCAGGGCAGTGCAGAGTCTCTGCGGTGGAGCTGAGGCTGTTGGGCCTGGCCTGGGGTTTTGTTGGCAGGAGAGATGCCAACAGGGCTGTCTTGGCCCATACCACAGCTGCTAACATCTGTGCAGATGAACATCAGGCAGAAACTGCTGTGGTACCCTCCTCTGGAGATGATGATGCTCTGGAGCTGCTTGGACCTTCTCCACCCGCATCCCAGTTGTGTCCCTGGGTGAGGTGCACCAGCCCGGAGATTCTGCCTCCCTGCTGCAGAGGTGCTTGGCTTGGCAAATTGGGAAAACATCTCTTCCTAATCCAGCAGGTAATGAATTTGTTCCTTGAAAAAAAAAACTTCAATTCCTGCATGGTTATAAACATGTTTCTGAGTCACAGCTACCCAGTGCCGATTTGAAATTTGGCCAGAGCACCGTAGATGATTCTTATTTGATCCTAGGCTTGTGGGGGTTTTTTTGTTTTTTTTTTTTTTTTTTTTTTCCTCTAAGCATAACTAAAGCCTTATTTAAAAAAGAAAATCAAATCAGGATGTCAAGAGCCACTTTCTTGAGATGAGTACAGCCCATCCAAAGGAGAGTTTGTCCCCACTTTCCAGACCTTGCCTTGGCTGCGTTAGGGATCTGTCCCTTGATGCAGCCTTTGGGTCCCTGAGCAACCCGGGGCTCGGCAGAGGATGCTGTTAACAATATTGCCAGCAATACATAGGCAGGAGATTTTTGGGTTGCCCGGGGTGAGC
>JAHREE010000246.1:183040-209084 GCA_033628505.1 Tringa tobata | reverse complement strand
GTGCAGCTCCCCATCAGCCTGGTTTCAGCACCCTGCCCCCTGAGATCCCTCCTGGGCTTTGCCCCCACCAAGGACCTGAACCTGAAAACTTCAGTGTGGGCACGCTTTGGCTTTAGGATCCTCCCTGTGCCGTTCTCTGCAGTGGTGATTACATGCAGCTCTCGCTGCTGCTGCTTTCTCTCCCTGCAACTTGTTGGTTAACTTGCCGGCTCCTCCGGCGGGCGCAGGAGAGCTTGTCCCTGTGCCAAGCAGCAGTGCCTTGGTCTGGTGCAACAGGTACCTCAAGGAGGTACCTCCAGCGAGGCACAGGGATGCAGGACAAGGTCACCCACCCTGCTCAGCATCATTGGAAAAATAGTCCCCTTGCAGCTCCAACACGTCAGGTTGAGCCTCTGCCAGGCAGGAGGTGAGGAGCCACAAAACCCCCAGGGTCGGAGGGGTGACCTGGGGGTGAAGGGACAGCTCGAGGAGGCTGTGCTCCCCGTGGTGTTATCCCTAAATCTGCCTCTGCTGGCAGCGTTGGCTGGGTGGGCAGCTGCAGGAGCATCGGTGCGGTAGCAAGGATGGGAACGCGGCAGCTCGGCTCAGAACCCTGCAGGGCAGCGGCCAGGCCAGCCTGCCTGCTTTTCCACAATACACCAAATTATTCATGTGCTTTTTTCAGTGTGGTATGGGGATGGCCCTCGCCCCTTTGGTTTTCATTTCAAGCAAGAAGGAGCCGGGGTGCTGCTGCTGGCCCAGCGCTCCCGGCGTGGGCTGGGGTCCCGTGCTGGTGCGGTGTGATGTCTCATCTCTAGGCAGCCGCTGTTTCCTAGAGACTGGAGCTTCACCACCGCGCGGTAAAAACTCCCCAACATTATTTTTTTCTTGAAATTTGCAATGGATGAGGGAGATGGGCTTTTTTTTAATATTTTTTTTCCAGAAGTAAGTGACGTATGTGGGTGCTGGGAACGGGCGTGCTCCAGGTGCGGGAGCTGAGCATCCCTGGCTATCGCCTGCCTAGCTGCCATCTCTTTCCAGGAAACTCATCCACCCCGGAGCTCCTCTGCTCCCGCTTGAGCTCTTGAGAGCTTGGGGGTGGACAAAGTGTTTTGGTGATGAGTTTGGTGACTTTAGCCAGGCAGGTTGTTCCCATCCTTGTAGTTGTAGCCTGGCACGTGCAGCCACTGCCTTTCGGTAGGGCCAGGGAAAACGTGTGAGCATCTCAGCTGCCTGGCCTGGAGCCCGTGGCATCACTCCTGGGCGAGGGTGGTTTGGAGAGGTGAGCACTGAATTTTGGCCACAGTCAGTGAGGGCTGCTGGCCTCGGGAGGGAGATGGTCTGGTTCCCGGCGCTGCGGGTCGGAGTGCGCATGGCACCAAGGGAAGCCAAGGGGGCTGGGGTGGAGTGCAGGGAGGAGTGGAGGCTCTTCTTCATCCAGCTCCAGTTGACTAGGTAATAGGGCTAAAAATAACTGGTGATTCAGGCCTGTATATCTGCTGGGTAACTGTATAATTATAACCAGCAGCCTCTGCAGTTTGGCTTCCCAGTGTAAATAGGGATGATGCATGGAGGGGAAGGAGGAGAAATATGAGCAACTGGGATTGGGATGCGGCTTTGTGGAAAGACGAGACCTTGCCGAGTTCCTTGCTGGAAAGCCCAGTGCTTTACCTTTGCTGCAGCTGCTCTTTTTACTGGTCCTGCTCAAAACGTGAGGCAGCTGCTGGTTCGGCCGTAGGAACACCTATTCCTCTTCTCCTTCGGAAACAAAGCCTTGTCCTGCCTGTTCTCCTTCTGCTGATGGCCAGGCCTTTAGCCCTGATTTCATTTGTTTGGCTGCCTGGAAAGCTGCAATTCAGTTAGCACATGAGATGGGCTGCAACTCATCTATATCTGCTCAGTTCTTCGTCCGCTTAATCACATTTGACCTGGATAAGATCCCTCTCCCGCTCCAGAGAGGCCAGATGACATTGTGTAGCTCTGGCTATGTCCCCAAGGACAGCCTCTGGCTATAGCCACACAGCGGCCGCTCTACCTGTCCTCCTGGATTGGCAGGGGAGAGGGATGTCCATCAGCCCTCTGGGGACCTTTCTGTTCCCTGCAGCGAGGGCCTTCTCTTATCTCAGCCCTTTTGAGGACCAGATCTGGTGTTGGGCTGGCCAAGAGCAGCCAGGGTGTCTGCAAAGCCCCGGTACACGTCCCTGGTTCAACACACACAGGGATTTTGCTCCATGGGATACACACCCACGTGTGCTTGAACCATTTTGCTCATGATCACTCCCATTTTACGTGGACATCTCTGATGCTATGTGGGCACAGCCCCTCGGGGACCCTGGTAGTGTTATGCCACATCTAAGCAAGCATCTTCTGCACCTTTGCTTTTGCCCAACCAAGTTTTTGGCAGGTCTCGCCTCCTTGCAGGAAGAGCTGCACCATGTCGTGCCGTCCTTGAGCACCTCCCTCCTTCCACTACCCAAGAACATCTCTTTTTTCCCTTTTTTCTTTTTTTTCTTTTTTTTTTTTTTTCCTCCAAGGCTGTTTTCTGTGCCCTTCATTCATCAGATTTAAAAAAATGTTTTTTTTGGGGAGGGGCGAGTAGGTGTAATGGCAGGTCCATCTTTTTTGACAGCCGGAGAGAGCGAGGCTGCCTGTCAGATGGTGAATTTAAACAGAGGCAGCTGTTGTCATGGCGACGCCAAGTTGCATCCTGTTGCTGTGGCAACCAAAGTTAAAAAACTGATGTTAAGGCAGGAAAATCACATGATGTGGTTCTTTTTTGTTAAAAAAAAAAAAAGGGGGAAAAAAAAAAGAAAGGAAAAAAAAAAAAAGGAGAGAGAGATTTGATTTCCAGTTTTTAAGGGCAGGGTGAGGTGGGGGAGAAGGAGATGCTTCTCCGTGGAGCGGTTTGCACGTGGCAGGCAGGCACCCCGTATCCCTAGGGGAGTGGCAGCAGCGTGGGCAGCTCTGCCCCGACCCCCTCCTGGATGATGCTGCTTTTTGGTTGAGCCCCTGGCAGAGACCGGGCTGCCACGTTTTGGAGCCAAAAGCAGCAATGCCTGCAGGCTGTGGGTAGCAAGCGGAGCGTCCCCGGTGGAGGCAGGTGTGGGTTAGTGAGATCCAGGGCAGGCTGAGCACCTCGCCTGGGTGCTCCCCGTGAGCTGCACAGAGCTACAAGCACGGCTCCGAGCCCACGCTCGCTCTCCTGAGCCGGTTTTGCTGTGCGTAGCGGGCGCGCAGGAGCTGGCTCGCATCCCAAGCGTGGCATCTGGGGTTCTCTGGGCACCTTGTCCCTCTGGACATCGATTTCTGTCAACCCCAGCAAAGCACGGGTGGGCTGGGAGCTCTGGGTGGTGGAGTGCAGGGATGGGGACAGCTGTGAGGGGTTGTGGCTCTACAGCTGTTTGATAGCCTTATGTACTGGGGGAAGATCCCCCAGAGGGGACAAGCCAGGGAGGTGCTGTAGGGCTGGGGAACCCCAGAGCTGAAGTAGGACTTTGCTCCGTTTGTTCTTCTCTCCATTTGGCATTTTGGGTTTCTCTTGGAAAGCAGCCTTGGAGAGGAGGTACTCACTTTCCTGCTGGGGTATGGAGCCAAGAGGAGGAGGGCTGGGGCATCCTTGGGACTGGATGTTGAGAAGGTGTGTCTTTGTTCCTGTCGTGCTTTGGGTGGAAGGGGTGTGGGAAGGTCTGTGTGGGGGCAGGCAGCAATGGTGGAGTTGGAACCAGCGAGACGACGTCCACGGATGTAGGAGCTGAAACTCCCTCTCATTGACACCTGGCAAGCAGGGAAAGTTCCTCAGGGCAGTAGGTCCTGAAGGAAGCCTGGGGAGTGGTGGGAAATGGAGACTTAAGTTTCCAGGAGATGTTGGGGCTGGGCTGTGTGATACAGACAGGGAAAGGGGTTAAATCATTCCTGGTCTTCTCGTTGGCTCTCTGAAGTAGGTTTCCCCTCTGAGGCAGGCTTCCTCAAGAGCCCTTTTGGAGATGCACAAGCGGCCTCACTCCTCTGGCTCTTCTGCTCCTTCCCCACCTGCCTGCCCAGCGGCAGGGAGAAGGCATGGTCACCAAAGTGGAAAGATGGAGGGGGTCTCCCCACAGCTCCTGACCCTTGCCCACGTCCAGAAAGGGATTTGTCTTGCACACAGCCTCTCGGGGAAGTTGCATCAATGTGCCATCAGCACCATAAATCCATCTTCAGGGCTTAGAGCTGGGCACACTCCCTGCCATAGCAATGTAGATGTTCTGGGTGGGCTGGTTTTGCCTCCCAGCTGGGGGAGGGAGTGAGGTGAAGAGGAGAAGAGTCAGAGCTTGGACGCTGGTGGAATCACTAGTGGCTGGACATCTCCCTGGTGCTCCCTGCCTGCTTCTGCCAGACCTGCCAAGGAGCCCCAGCTCCAGGCATGGGGTTAGCCTGCAGTGCCTGCTCTGGGTGGGCTGGGGCATGGGTCTGGAGGGGGTGTCTGCATGGCCTGGGGGCACCTTCCCCACCTCAAATGCACCGGGACAGAAGTGTGGAGCTGCAGGTGTGGCGTGCTCTGGGATCGGCCGAGTTGCTAAGGAAACAAGTCAACGGTGCAGGGGAGAGAGCATTGGGTAAAGGAGATAAATCAATAAGAAAACCTATTTTTATCAGCTCCCTAATGATCCTCCAGGAGAAGCCAGACGAAGGAGGAGGAGAAAACTGGAGGGAGATGGGCTTTCATTACTGGGCTGGGAGGGCAGCAAGTGCTACTCTGCGTTTTGGGTGGCTGGAAGGTTGTGTAATTAGACATCTAATGAGAGAGAAACCAAAGGAGTGACAAGGAATGTCCAGTGGGCTCCAGCCTTGAGCTGGGAGGATACTTGCTTGGAAGAAGTCAAACGTGTGGATAAAATTTCCCCCCATTCAGCCAGATGTTGGGGAGGGTTTTCTTACCCTTGGCCTCTCAAAACCTGGCACAGCTGGAGCTACAGGGGCTTGTTTCCACGTGCTTGGTGCCTTGGAGCTCTCACCCAGCTCCAGAGGCGAGAACCCAGGCTTGAGCCCTAAGAAAACTGGGCCAGTGGAGTTTGGAGCATCACCTCGTGCTTCGGTCACTGCTTAGGGCAGTGATTGCCCTGTTTCTCTTAGACTTAACATCTGCTGACCCACAAGCCGTGTGCTTGCTGGAGGTGTAGCAGGGATGCAGTCCCGTGCTGGGGCTGTGACAGATGTGCACTGTCCTTCCTCAGCTGAGCCAGATGTTGGAGCCAGCAAGGAAATATAGGGGCAAACCGGGCCATCAGAGGGTGCCTTGAGCCTCGCGGCCGCTGCTGGGCAGGGCTCCCACGCCTCTAGCTTTGGAAAAATTGGGAATTTTCCTACCTGGGTGTTTCCCCCCCCTTCCCCATGGGGCGGGAGGGAGGAGGCAGTGCTAAATGCGTGGCGTGGTGGGGAGGAGCGGGGGCTGCCGGGCAGAGTTAGCCGTGCTGGGGCGGACAGAAGGGCTCGCCGCGCCGTTCCCACACTTCTCATCTAGGCAAATGTGCCTAGTGCCTGGGGAGCTGCCTGCGCCCGCCCTGCCAGCGCGCTCTTTTCTTTTAAGCCTGTGCTAATTGCTCCCAGACTTTCAGGAAAATGAAACAAAAAAGACCCCAAATAGGCCGATGGCTCCGGGCCAGGCGTCGCAGCCTGTGTGTTAGCTCAAGCGTGTGGCCAGGGGTGGGAAGTGGAGAAAGTACGTGGCTTTTGCAGGAGCCGTGCAATGAAATCCTCACTGGTCCGAAGCCTCAGATGAAAACTTTTGGGGTCTGGCTTCCCCCCAAGCATGGGGAGCTGCTCATGATTCGTGCCCAGCTGGCACTGAGGTCTGAGCCCACAGCAGTGAGCTCTGCAGTGGTCTCTTTTGGTTTGCCTTTAACTTAGCAACCATTAATTTAACTGAGTGGCCTTTTAAATGCCTTGGCTGAATCTTCCTTGGCTCTTCTCCCTACGGGGTTAAATACATCCCGGCTCCTGCAGGCTCTCCTTGGCTACCACTCTTGGCCAGCTCGCTGGGGACCTGCTCTGATGCCCAGTCCCGCTCCCACCTTGCCGTGCGCTGCCGGTGCTAATTCATGGTTTCCACTTACCCATGCTCGTGGCCGGCACGAGGATGTCTTCTCTTGCCCGTGGGCTCGGGGCCACTGGTTTAAAGCATCGTGCTCTTGCCAGTGACTTTGTCAGCCAAAAGCAGAGGCTGCAAAAGAGAAAATCATCCCTTTTCCCAGGGCTGATGGGGTGGGTGTTTGGCACCTCCCGCCCTGAGTGCTGCAAACCTGAAACCGCTGGGTCTGGAGAAGCCCAGTGTGGTAGGGAAGGGCTCAGCCAGAGTGCTGGTCCCTGTGCTGGCTTGGGACAGCAGGAGCATGATGATTTCTTTATGGGCAAGTCCATCTCAGGTGGGGTTACATCCCCTTTCCGTAGGCACGAGCCTTGGGAAGGTGGCAGTCCCTTCCCAGGGTGGCCGCTGACGCTGGTGGTGACAGTAATATAGCTGTGGGTTTTTGGCATGGAGGGAGTGGAGAAGGGGGTGTGCTGCGTGCTGATGAGTCTCACCTCGTTTTGTTATTGAGGATAGCAAGGCTTTTATTGCAGTGATGCGGTAAAGATGGATGGGAAGTCGGGAAGATGGGGCCGTCCTGTCGTTTGGAAGTGCTTTGTTTTCAGGGCTTGGCAGTAGGCCAGGCGGGAGGAGGGAACCCTGCACCCCCACCTCGCTCCTGGCAGACCCTGTGAATCAAAAGGCAGGAGGGGAGCCGAGTTTGGGGTGCTTTCCTGGGCATCAGCCTGCCCTTTCCTCTGCCTCCCTCCCCTACTCACTCGGGTCCTCAGATGCCAGCATCTGCTGCCACTTGTCCTGCTGTGGGGTTGCTCCTGGAGAAGGAGGTGTAAGCCCTACGCATGGCTGTGGGATTTCAGATACTTGTAAGGGTTCAACCGGGTTCTGTTGATAAGGTGCTGCTGCCCCTCAGGGCCTCACCGAAGCTGGGATGACTCTGTAGGGAGTTTAAACCCTGCCTGAACTGGAGCTCACACCCAGGCACCATCAGTGTCTCGAGCTGCAAATGCTCAGCCTGGTGTTCTGCAGCTCTCAGCGCTGCCTGGGCTCATCCTGCCACCTGTGGGGTGCTTGGCAAGGGACCCTCGGTTCCCAGGGCACATCCACCTTGCCAAGGCAGGGCATAGGGTGGGCTAATCCAGGCTGGAATCCCAGGACCTGCCAGGGATGTCCCATCCTCCTTGGGCCACACAGATGGTCCCCCCCACGGCGTTGCTTTAGGACTGGGGCTGCTGGTAGCCTCTGATACCCTCCACTCTAAGCCCCATCTCCTTCTCTTTGGGAAGAGAGAAGGCAAGCAGCTGGGTCACAGCGTGCAGGGACATGCCAGCCCCAGCCACCAGGATGCCATGCTGGGGAGAGCCTCCCTGACGCTGCTGGAGACCATGCCAAGCGCTTTTCCAGATGAAGCCCAACCTGGTCAGAGCCTGGTTGTCCATTTTCATACTTGTGTCTGTCTTCTAGGCTTCCTCCATAAGCAGTATCGCTCTCCTAAGAGAGTTTACAGCTGAGCAAAGGCTGATGGTTAAACGTCTCCTTGCCTTGGGAAGGAGGTGATGATGCTCAGCAGATCTCTAGTGAGACAGGTCGTGGAGGCTCTCAGTTCTTGTCACTCCTCTCATTTGTAACAGTACTAACTAGGCTTCACCCTCCTGCCTGGGGGCAGCGGGAGCTGAAAACTGGGCTCTGTGTGTGCGTTTTCCTGTGGCAAAAGCAGTGGTGGTGGCTAATGAGCCGGTGAAACAAGAGGTGGGCAGGGGCAGGCTGGGAGGTTTGGGGGACATCATCCACTTCTTCTCTGCTCCTTAACTCCCCTCCACTCCCTTCGAGTACATGATCCTGGCAACCATCATTGCCAACTGCATCGTGCTCGCCCTCGAGCAGCACCTCCCTGAGGATGACAAGACGCCCATGTCACGGAGATTAGTAAGTACCCCGCATCCATCGCTCTCCACCCTTTGTCAGGGGTTCCAGTGGGGAGCCACGCCATCCCACCAGCCGATTTCTGCTGGTTTTAGGGGGTGGGGTAAGAGATTTCCTCTGGGATGAGTCCCTCCTGCCTTCCTGGGGTTGCTGTCACATAGTCCTCCTCCCTGGAAAGGGTTAAGGAAGGTTTAAGTCCCTTAAAAAGTGGGGTAGGGAAGGGGGACTGGGCAACTTGAGCGGGTTGTAGCCCCCACTTTTTGTTTCCAAGGTTAATGCTGGCTGAGGAATGGTGGGGAAAGCTCCCAAAGGGGAGGACAGGGCTGAGGAAGGTGGGATGGGATGTCAGTTGGGTCAATGTGAAATGGCTGGTGCTGTGTTTTCTCCATCTCCATCCTCCCCCTCTGACTGTGTCACTGATTCCCCTCTGGCAGGAGAAGACGGAGCCCTACTTCATTGGGATTTTCTGCTTCGAGGCTGGGATTAAGATTGTGGCTCTGGGATTTGTTTTCCACAAGGGTTCGTACCTGCGCAATGGCTGGAACGTCATGGACTTCATTGTGGTCCTCAGTGGGTGAGTCAGACGGTGTGGAGCTGTTGGTGGGGTTGGGCAACTGGGCATGGGGGCTTGTCCCAGTGGGGACATAAGCTCTGGGACATGGGGCAAGGCCCTGGTTTGCTGTTGTTGGTGGTGTTTTGTCATCCTGAGGGAGTGGAGGATGGCTCGCCCCACTGGAAACTCCTGTGTTGGCTTTGCTAGGGGCTTATGATGGTGGGACAAGGTTCCCCATCAGGTGAGGAGAGCTGGCTCTGAAGGCATCATGTCTAGCTTTCCTCAGCTGGTGGCCTGGTATCTGTCATGCATCTGAACATGGGGTGAGGCGAGGACAAAGCAGGAGCATGGTCTGATAAGCAAAGCATCTGGACGTGGTCTGGGAGAGGTTTTGGTCAAACCCTATGAGGGGAGGGAGAAAATCTCTTCTCCTCTTGCCTTCCCAAGCACTTTCCAGCCTTGGTCTGGTGCTGGGGGTTTAGGAATGAGCTCTGGGTGGGGCCTTGTTCCCAGGTGATGCTCACTCAGCATCCCAGTGTGCAGCCGCGATGCTGGGGGTGCTAGTGCACAGAGCTTCACGGGTGCTGGTTGTGTCACTGGTGGTGTCACCTGTTGGGGACGTGGCCCAGATTTGAGTCCTGCTTGCTGTGTGATGGGCTGTGCTGGTGATATAGAAATGAACAGGGATATTTGGGCTAGTCCTAGCCAAAGGTGGCAGTTGGCTTGAGCAGAAGCCTCCTATGGTGACCCCCTGGCCCCTGGCTGCGTGGAGGGCAGGTGGGTGCCTGCAGCCACCAAGGAGTCCTGAGGAAGGGGTGCCTGGATTACGGTCATTGGCTTTTGCATGCCAATGGAAACGCCATGTTCAGAGAAGCTGGTTTGATGTGTACAAACAGATGGTGTCTGTGGATCTCTAAGCACTTAATGAGTGCTACTGGGTGGAGAACAGCTGCAGGTCTGGCTGGGAAACTGAGGCACAGGAGCCAGGCAAGATACCTAGAACCTCTCCTGAACTGCTTGCTACATAGTCCTGTCTCTTGACTTACAGGGTGGTGGCATCACGTGGGAGTTGACACACATTTGGGTGTTCGGAGGAGGAAGGGGGATGCTGAGCGTGGTGCTGCCAGGGGTGTGGTGATGGGTGTTGCTTGTGGAGAGGTGCAGGTTGGGACTGCACTTGAGAGGGCTTGAGAACACGGACGAGAACATTTTGACTCCCTTGGTCCAGTGTGGCCCCACTGGGGAGTGGGGCCATCTCTGCCTGTGAAGGCAGGGTGTCTCAGTGTGCTGGTGGTGGGGTGATGCTTCTTGGTGGACAGCAAATAGGCTGCCTGTGGGCAGTGCAGCCATCGCACAGGATGCTGCTGCCTCTTCTGCATCTGCAAAGCGACTCTCAGGGGAGGACTCTGTGCCCGGGTGGGCTTGCTGCTGCAGGGAGAGCAGCTGGGCACAGCTTCTGGGCTGGGCAAAGGTAGTCACGTCTCTGGGGACAAGGTGGGACACGCGTCACCCCCTGGTTGCAACAAGAGGGGATGCCTCATCCTCACGCCGTGCAGCTGCGGCGCTGGGCTGAACGTGCAGAAAGTGGGCGGGCGGCTGGGAAATGCCCGTTGGCCATCTCCTGGCCTGGGCATCCTTTGGGGCCAGGGCCAAGGGGAAGCACTGGGCTGGGAGGGGGAATTCGCCGCGGACCTCTCCTTGCCCTCCCCGCGGCTCCGGCTGAGCCGACCGTAACCGAGTCGGTGCTGAGTCAGCGCTCGGCAATTACTCACTCGCAAAAGCCTCGCCAGCTCCTTTCAGTGCCGCGCCGGGCCCCGTGCCAGGGAATCAATTGTCCATGAAGGGCTGTAAGTGCCGTGCCGGCCGCCCTGCCGGGAGGTGCCCGGGTCCCCCTGACACCGCCGGTTACAGGGCACAGCCCTCCAGGGTCTGCTTCGCCGCCGTCACCCCCCTCGCGCCCTAACGTTTGCTCCAGCAGGATGAGACCCTCTTCGAGAAATGCCTGGGTACCCACCAGCATTGCCCCGGCACCTGCTGGCACGGGTTTGTCGGGCTTTTGGGGTGAATTTCAGGGTAGGTTCAGGCTGGATATTGGGAAAAATTTTTTCACTGAAAGGGTTATCAGACATTGGAATGGGCTGCCCAGGGAGGTGGTTGAGGCACCATCCCTGGAGGTGTTCAAAAGACGGGTTGATGTGGTGCTGGGAGGTATGGTTTAGTGATGATGCTCCTTGTTTGTTGTGTGGGTGTCTATTTTTGTCAGTTAGGTTGACGGTTGGACAAGATGATCTTTAAGGTCCCTTCCAACCTAGAAGATTCTGTGATTCTGAGTTCTATTGTATGATGGGTGGAGGGGGCAACCTGCAGTTCTTCTTCCCGGAGTGGTTTTGGGGATGATCGCTGGAGAAACAGCTGGACCGGGTCATGGGCTCCTCCGTGCTCTTCAGCTCTTGCTTTTGCCGTGCAGCGCTGACCACGCCGCTGTTCTTCGGCGCCGTGGTTGTGCCTCCCTTGCAAGGAACTCTTGCCTGTTTGATCTGCTGAATTATTGGCAAATTTCGTCAGCAAATAATCCTCGGCTGGCAAATGACTCACAAACAGCTTGCGGGGAGAGGGTTTGCACTTGGCGGTTCATGCTGTGTTGGTTGTGTGAGGCGGGTGGTGAAGTCTGCACGGAGGATGTGTGCGGGTCACCGGCAGGTTCAGGATTATCTTTGCGGGCTAAAACGTTACGCCTGATTAATATGTGAGTGTCTGGATGGAGGCTGTTGAGCTTGGGAGAATTGATGGTCATGGGGTTCTCATCATGAGTGCCTGTGGTGGAGGGGACATTGTGAGCGTCAGAGGTGTAGGGTAGTGCTCGCCTTGGGATGTGCTGACCAGTTTGGGATGCTGATGCATCCCATGAGGGACCAGAGAGGATATCCACATGAGCAGAACTCACCCCAGGATCCATCCCTAATGGACCTAGAGGGTCCAGGCATCATACTTGTTGTCCCTTGTCCCTCTGAGGGTGACATGGGGTATTACTCATCCTTTCTGGTATTACTCTTTCCTTTTTTTTTTTTTTTGCCATGTGTCCACTAGGTGAGGTGGCATCATGGTGTTTGGGCTTCCATTAGCTGCAGGATTTCATGGGCACGCTTTCCCCGGTGTAAATTAGCCTAACGAGGGGCTGCTACCGTGAGTGGTCTCCTGGGACCCCATGCAGGAATGGATGGCACCGACTTGGGTTCAACTGGTGTTTGCTTCTTATGTCAATAAATCCAGATTTTTTTCATCTCGGTGGAAATCAACGCCCACGTAAAACTCCCTGATGCTAAAGCTTCCACTGGGGAACTAATAGTCACATTTGTAAACCTGCTCTGTTTATAACCTGTGGTTTCCAAATCATCATTGCTGCCTGAAAAAACCAGCCTGTTCTCCCCCAGCTAAAAATATTTTTCTCCGAAAACGTGCGTGAAATACCTCCATTGGTTCCGAGGCAGAGCTGGGGAGGCGAGTGTCTGCGTTTCACCTGGGGCTTGGGGGTGCTCACCTTGCCCGTGCACGGACCAGAGCTGGCTGGGCGCTGAAGCTGGACTTGTGACTTGCTCCATGCTGCGTATCCTGGACCAAAACGGAGAAAACTGGTCAGAAGGGGCAACGGGACCTTGGTGACCTCTTAATTGGTGGTCTCAAGAGGGAGAGGTTGAAGGACCTTCAGCCATCAGCAACCGGAGCATCATCTCTGTGCTCCCTGGGTGCTGTTAGCATAATGAAAAGAGAACGAGGACCCTACACCATCCTGCCTTGTCCAACGTTGTGCTTGAAGGAGCTCATGGAAGAAGAAGGGTTAAACTCCCTCTGAAAATATCCAGGTGGGTGTGTGCTTCACACACTCCAAAGCCTGAGCATCATAGCACTGCGCTGGCTTTTTTTATAGCAGTTGCAGTGGTAATACAATAACACGTTATGTGAGAGGTGAAGGGGCGGGGAAACACTTCTAACAACGGGAAAAAATCCAAATGGAAATCAAAAGGCCCTTGTGAAGCTGTGCTGCTCAGGAGCCGGGGAAGCAGCCGCTGTAAAGCCAGGGTAAATACGCTGGGGTCACTGAAAGGAAGAGCTGGCGTCAGGGCTTTTTGGAGGTTTTAATAACAGCCGCTACACCTGGATGCCTTTTGTGAAGCCCTTGGGCACCGTGGTTTTCATTAAGGGATTTTGTGGGGTGGAGCGTGGCCAAGGGAAGGCAGGAATGAGGGATCGCCGGTGCCTGCCATGCCTTTACCAAACCCGGAGCCGACCAGAGGGACACCACACTCTCCAAGCCCGGGTGGCTGGCCTGAAAACCCAAGTCCTCCCCCTGCAAAGGCAAGCGGCAGTCACAAGCCTGTCCCTCTGACCTCCCGGTGAAATCCTCCGCAGGGTCGTGCCCTGTTTTTCAGCTTTGGCTGGGGTGAAGCAGGAGAGAGAGGTTCCTAGGAGGCTGCTTTCCTCTCTGCTGCAGGGTCGCAACGTGAGCATGGGGACAAGGAGGGCAGGCTGTTGCACGGTGTGGTGCTGCCTGGATTTTGGGATGACTGTCCTGGAAAGTGCCCAGTGCCCTTTTTGCAATTCCCCTGGTATCCCCCGTGACAGACGTGAGGGTGCTTTGCTTTCTGGTATTTAGTGCACTTTGCACGATGCAAGTTCTGTGTGTCTTAGGTGGTCTTTTTGGTCTCAGAGGTCCAGAGATGGAGAGGGGTGAGACCTTGAATGGGCGCTGGCAGAAGCTCTGTGCAGGGATATTCGTATGCTGCATCTCCTTGTGCTTTGGGATGCTGGCACCCAGCAGCGTGCCTGGCACCCCATGCACGTTTGAGAGCACACACGTGTGCGTGTGCACACCCGGGCTGGGAACAGGCTCTTGCCACAGCACCGACACCTGCAATTTCCTAACCAAGTGAGTATAGCGCACCTCCAGGCAAGGAAGTTTTGGGGCAGTGGATACAGGGCTTGGAGAACAAGCGTTAAATCAGAGCACAAGTGCAGCATCCCAACAGGATTATTCTGCTGGAGCCTGTACCGTTGGAAGCAGTAGTAGGGTAAACCAGTAAGGAAACAGCCCCAAGTCCAAAAGTGGAGCAATGCTTTGATCACACCAGACAGGGCTTTTTTTTTTTTTTCCTCTTCCTTTCTTTTCGTGAATGGTGCCGGTCTCCAACCTGATGTCTGCCCCATCTCCCACCCCCTTCCCAGCTCTTTCCTTCCAGGACAATTAGTAAAGTGTTTGGTCTTTCGTTTGGATGAATAATTAATTCCCCAGCTTTGTGAATGATTCATGTGCCATATGCCACGGCGATGGGACGTGCCTGACATCGGCACCTGGCACAAAGGGCAGCGCTGTTTCCCCAGCCTGGCCAAGGGGGTGGGATAGGTGAGGGAAAAGGCTTTGCACTGTAGGGTATGGGTGGTGGCAGGACATGGGGTGACCCCTGAACAGGGAGACCCACGGCTCTGGCTTTGGGAGAGACAGGCTCCCCGGCTCCTCTGGGTGCAGGATCCAGCCCTGGGGCTGCTCACACGCTTTGCCCCATCCTTCCCAGCTCCTCTTCCCAGGTAGCTGGTTTCCTGCAGCCGTTGCACCATGGAGTGAGTCAGTCCCTCCCACGTGGCTGCTCGTCCCGGGGGGCATCGGCATTGCATCCCCTCCCAGGCACCCCTATGCCCCATGTGGTCCTCAGGGGCTCCTTCCACAGCCCCGACAACCTTGCAGAGCTCCCAGATCCAGGGTGAAGCCCTCATCCTCCTCGGGGTTAAAGCCTTGGGCCAAGCCACAAAGTCCCTATGTGCCATTTCTTTGTGCTGCATGGACCTCACTCCAGGAGAGGGGTTGTGGTTTTACCACGCCTGGCGTGAGGGAAGGGGAGAGGGGTTATTTTTTACCACGTCCTCACGTGGGGAGGTGGCATCACCTCAGCTTGGGACCTTGGACCTCTCCTTTGGCATGAGTTCAGACAGCTCTTGCTATGATACTTGTTCACCTGTGCGGGGTTTCTCTTTTTGGGGCCGCCTCTCCAGCCTCCTGGCAATGACTTTAGGTTTCCATCAGGTCCCATTTGTGGAAACAGTTTCACCAACATCTTCTTGCCCTGCTAAATCCTGTCTCCATCGAGTGACAGCGCAGGGGCCGGAGGCAGGAAGGAGGCACAGGGTTTGGCCAGCTTGTGGGGTGCAGAGGGGATGCTCCTTCTATGCACAAAATCCTGGGGTCGTCTCCAGGAAGAGGTGACCTTGGGGGATCATTTCATTTCCCCCAGATTGAAGGCTGGTGAAGGCAGATTTTTGTGTTCATCCTCATCACACCTTGCAGGGAGTCGTTGGTGCCCAGTTCAGGGCTCTCCAAGCTGCCAGGAAAGACAGGATCAGCAGCTTTGCAGTGTTGCAATCCACTTGTGTCATGGCCCCAAAACCTAGAAAGAGAAAACAAAGATGATGGAGGCTTTAAGGTTGCTCTGAACTGTGCCAAGGGCAGGACTCTGACCTGCTCCCTTGGCATCCCCAAAGAAGGACCACTGCGCTCTGCTGGGACGTCCTCAGGGTGAGTGACCCCATCCTGCTGGCCCCACCTCAAGCGGGGTTTGGACCAAAGAGCCTAGAGTCCATCCTGCTACTCGTGATGCTGTCTGTAGAGAGAGGAGAGGTTGATTCACCTGCAGAAAAGGGCAAGAATGGGGTAAATTCATCAGGTAACTTACTTTCCGTGAGCCGTTTGACCAGTGTATTAATTATGAAGTAGTCTCCCTCGTAGAGTCAGGTGGCAGTGCAAGCCTTCAGGGGCCTTTCCACTTAATTATAAATATTAATTTGCGTGTCAGCCAGCCAGCCAGAACCCTCTCTGCCCCAGATTTTGAGCTGAGATTAGTCTGTCTGAGACGATCCCTCCCTCCACCCAGTACACCCCGGAGCTGCCCTCTGCTAGGACAGCTTGTCTGCATGTGCTTCTGCAGTGGTCCCTGATGGAAATGGTCGAGGGATGCTCAGTTTGGGGTGGGGGGGATGAATTGAGAGCGACTGCTTGGGTTGTTCAGCCTTTGCTTGGGGTCCTCGGTGTGAAGCCCTTCGCAGCTTGCCTTTGCACACTTGTGTGTGCTGTCCCCAAGGGCTGAGGCTTCAGGGCTGTCGGTGCCACCCCTGGTGGGATGGTGGGGATGGGAGCGGGTGCGATGCACAGCCCCTGGCATGGGCAGTGGAGGCACAGGGGATGCTGTAGTGTGTGATGGTGCCCCAGTTTGGTGCTGGCTCTGTGTCAGGGTCATCGAGCATCGCTCATGCTTTATTCCGCTAAATCCCAAAGAGCGGAGAGTCATTTAAAATGTGATTATTCTCTTTTTTTTTTCTTTTTCTTTTTTTTTTTTTCTTTTTTGCCCTCCCCTGGGGAAAGAAATCCATAGGTGCAGGTCTTCAGCTGGAAGCGAGGGCGTGCGCTTTGCTCAGCTGCTGCGAGCTGGAGAGGCGCCCGAGGGCTGAGCATCTCTCCGCCGGCAGCCAGCCCCACAGCCTGCAGGTGCTGCTTGGCCCAGCAGGAGCTCGCCCCGCAGCCCGTAAATAAATAAAATAAAATAATCATCCTGGTTGCAAACACAAAGCATTGGATTTTTTTTTTTCATTATTATTTTTTTTTTCTCAGAAAGCATGTGTTTGTCTGCCGGTGATTGCTCGCTATTCAATTATACTTTGGGGATTAGCATATATTTCCCATCCTGCCTCCTCTCTCATTTGCATTCTTCCAATAGCTCCTCTCTGCTCTTTTCTCCACCTGAAGTCTCTTCCCCCTTTCCTGTGAAGAAGTAAAACTAACCCCTTTGCCTGGGTGACCTATAAAAACGCCTTCACTTTTTTTTTTTTCCTTCTTCTTTTTTTCTCCGGTACATATGATGAAAAGCATGAGCTCATTGGGATTTTTATAGCCCAATCTGGCAGCTTTTTCAAATAACTTGGATGGTGAGATGTAATTTTAGTTTGGGTCCTTGCCTAAAAATAAAGAATAATTATTAGCACATCAGACGTGGATATTGTAAGTGTTCAAAAAGGGTTTAAATTGTTCTACAGATAACGGAGCTGCCGCCCTGTGTCAGCACAAAGGTCTGTCGTAGCCCGAGTCCCATCTCTGTGCTGTCCATCCTGAGGAGCTGTAAGAAACCCTAACATGTATCAGGAAATAAATCAGAAATTGGTCGTGCTGGGTGATATGGGTGGCTCTCTGAAGAGTAAAAAAAAAAAAAAAGAAAGCGTGTTTAGAGGATTAATAAGCAATTAACAGGTGAGATGCTGAAGTCCAAAGCAGGAGAGTGTGTTTTAAGCATTGAATTTATTATTAGCAGTAACGTGATGGTGGTGTCTGTGCGTACTGGTGAAGCCTGGCTGTCAGGGAGAGGTGATGTCTGTTATTTAGAGCCGCTGAAAGGCTTGGGAAAGGCAGGCAGAAGCCATCCTCGCATGCCTGGAAGCTTTATTCAGCCACCTCAGTTGATCTGAAGGTGGTCCAGGGCTGCTCAGACCCTGCTCAGAGACTCTGGTATGCCTTGGTGCTCTGTGGTGGGTGAGTTTCCCAGGAGCAGCTCCAGCAGTGTGTGCTCCCAGAGCATCCACCCTTGCTGGGAGCCACAGCTGTGTCTGCAAAAGGATGCACAGGCGCCTGTTTTCTAGCTCTGGGTCATCTTTTTGTTGTCGGTCAGGAGACGTGTCTCCAGTGCAACCACCTCGCTCTGGTGATCTGTCCAAACCTCCTTCCAAAAGAGCTCGTGATGTCCCTTGTCCCCCAGCGAGGACAAGGAGCATGTCACCTTGCCACAGAGGAGTCCCATTCTTAGCAGCTAATTTAGAGCGCTGGGAAGTAGTGCCCTGGAATCGCCTGAACCTTGCCTGAAGGCTCGGCGCGACGGCTCCCGAGCCCTTCAAACAAATCTGGGTTAGCGGAGGACTTTGCAGCCAGGGTGCTCCGCTCCCCTCCGCCCCAATGGGCAGCCAGTGATGGTCCTGCCCTGGGGAGGAGATGTGTGGTGGGGCTGGCAGCACTGATGGCTCCACCTCCATCACTCCACCCGGTGGTGTAGGACCACTGTTCGTACTGCTCCGTGGTGGTAGGAGAGAGCTGTCGATCCCGCTCTGCTGTCAGGAGCCCTCCAGCTGACCTTGCATTGGCAAGCCCTCAGCAGAAGGGCTGGAGCCCGTGTCCAGCCTGGGAACATCCCTGGTCTCCTGGAGATGCTCAGCCCCAGCTGGAGTCAGCACAGGGGCTGCAAGTGCCTTTCCCCTGTCCCTTTGGGAGGCTGGTTGGACACCAGGCACTGGGATGTGAGGAGCAAAAGCTGAAGGAGGGTCTCGGGGTCTCCAGAGCAGCATTGGGTGCAGCATGTCCTCTGCGCTGGTATTTTGGGAAGCGCCGGGTTTTCTCTCGCTGGCAGGTTGCATGAAAGAGATGAAAGTCCCCATGCTATTCTCTCTCCCACGTGCTGCTGATGAGTGGCCCTGCTTTATCATACTTACTGATTTTGATCTTATAACCAATTTAACAACGCAGCTCTCCTCAGCCTCTGGGTGCTCCTGACTTAATTAAACCCCCTTTCTGCTCTCCTGACAGCTCCGTGGGTAGTGGGGGCTGGTCACGGGCTGGGGCACAGGGACCATGCTGAAGGGGGACGGGTGAAAGGGAAGGTGCCATCAACACTACAAGATGCCCACACCTATTGGCCATGAGCAGCCTGATACGGGGATTTGTGGGTGATGCTGGGGTGATGCATCCCAACTGGTGCTGGAGCCAGGCTTTGCAGCTGACCACTTGTGCTGGGGCAGGGGAGAAGAGGAGACTAGGAAAAAGAGTGGAAACAACCTGGTTTGCTGATGTGAGAGCATTTCTGCGGCTGGAGTATCCTAGGAAACCCAGCCGCCTTTCTGGAGGGGCAGGTTGGTACCTGCCATACCTAGGGGAGAGGGGGAGAGAAAGAGTGCTAATTGCTCAGCGCGCCAGAGAGCTGTTCTGGCCTGTAATTAGATGAATTAGTGGAACAATGACCCAATTTCCCTCGGTTTTTGGATTGCTGCAAACAACCCCGAGGTTGCTGCCTCCTTCTGTCCCGCTCTCCTCCCCATCCCCTCCTCTCCCGTCCCCTGTGCCTCTACTGCAGCTCCCCCTCTTCCTCCTCACCCAGCACCTGGGGGCTGAGCCCGGATGGGAGAGGAGTCCACGAGCTCTGGCGCTGCCGTCTGCGTTCCCGTGGCTCTGCCAGCATCCCCGAGCTGCAGCATCTCATCCCCCCCGAGTATTCCCACTGCTGGACTCGGTGTGCACCAGCTCCCTTCTGCCCCAGTTTGTTTTCCAGAGACGGGCTTGAAAAAAAAAAATCCTTGTGTTTTAAAAGAAAATCTCTGGAGTCCTTCCTGTGCCTGCTGGTTGCCTTCCAAGGTCATCAAACTTTCATTACTGTAGATTTTTGAATGCATGTAAGGTTCTCAGCTCCTTCTCAGCAATCCCAGAGGTAGGACTCTAAGGAAGCTCCATGTGTGGAAAAAGCCAGAGCAGCTGATGGCTGTAGGTGCTGCCAGAGGTGCTGTATGGGTGACCATTAGGGGAATGACCCCCGTCTCTGGGGCACCATCTCTGGTCCATGTGCCACCTGCCTGGAAGGGAGGTTAAACCCATGCAGCTGTGATGAGCATGGTGTTGGCAGTGTTGAGAGCCCAGAGTGTGTTTGCACGGCATGGGTGACGGCCAGTGCTGTGGCATGGGGCTGTCCCCAGCCATCCTGGCATGTGGGGGGCATCCATGCAGGGCTGCCAGGGTTGGGTGGCTTTGGCTGACCATAGTGGCCCATGAGCTTTAGTGCTAGAATCAAATGGGGCTCACTGGCATGTGGGCTTTAGGAGGCATTGAATCTCTGTACCTGCCTAGGGACACGGTCGTCCTCGTGGCTTCCCCTAGCCTGGTGTGAGAACATGGCTTTTGGCACTGGGGTGGCTGAGGGCTTTGCCTGGGCTAACTCTGCTTTCTCCCTGTCTGCCCGCAGCATCCTTGCCACCGCTGGGACACACTTCAACACTCATGTGGACCTGCGGACGCTGCGGGCCGTGCGCGTGCTCAGACCTCTGAAGCTTGTCTCGGGCATTCCCAGTAAGTTGGATGCTCCTCCCAGGGTGTCCACATCCATCCCTGAGGTCCTTCATAGTAGAGAGGGGTCCTCGTGCCACCTCAGAGGTGTGGGGTGCAATCAGGGAAGAGGGGGACAAACCTTCCCACGGAGCGGGGATCTCACGTGCCATTTTCCCAGCCAGCCCTCGGGTAGCCTGCAGGGGAGGGGACTCTTGGATGGCAGTGTCTGGTGTCCCTGGGTGGCGTTTTCCCCCACCCAGCCTGTTCTGTGCTGGTACAAGGCTGAGCTCAGCGGCTCACCAGGGCCCACCAGCGGCTCTGCTTCCCTGGCCAGAAGGCAGTGGGTGGATCCTTTCAGGACTGAGGTTTATTCAGGGGAGTTTTCTTTTTTTTTTTTTTTTTTTTTTTTTTTTTGCAAGATTTCATCTGCTGGCACGGGGATAAATAAAGAAAGTAGGCTGCTGCCGGCACTGGTTCTCCCATCCTTCCTGCCCTGGGCACCAGCTGGGTGGTGTGCTGGATCTGTGCCTTGGGGACAGCAAAGGGGACAGAGGTGCACAGACCATGTGTCACCAAGTCCAGGTGGGACAAGGACAGAGAGGATGCCAGAGGGGGGACCAGATCCAGAAACCAGTCCTCCTGGAGTCTTGCTCTGCAGCCTGTCCCACCCTATTCTACCTGGGAAAGTGCTTTCCTCTGCGATCCTCAGCTGCCCAAAGGGATGGTCCAGGCCGTGCTGGCCTCTTGCATCTGTCTGATGATTGTCTGTCCTCTCTGTTCACTGTTCTCCTCTTGCCAGAGGTGGGACTGACATGCCCCAGGCAGGGGAGTTGCATCACTGTGCTGAGCTGTGCTCTTTCTCTCCCCTCCCAGGTCTGCAGATTGTGCTCAAATCCATCATGAAGGCCATGGTGCCTCTCCTCCAGATCGGCTTGCTGCTCTTTTTTGCTATCCTCATGTTTGCCATCATCGGCCTGGAGTTCTACAGTGGGAAGCTGCACCGAGCCTGCTACACAAACAATTCAGGTGGGGAGAAGGGCTCTGCACCCCCTTTGTGTCCCACGGGTGGAAAACAGCTAGGACGGGCACATGTTGCTGTCATGGGAAGCCCAGGGCTGAGAAGATCCTGCATTTTTATTCGTGCACAACAGGCATCACCTGGTTGTGCTCAGGATGTCCCAATTTCTTGTGGGAGCAGTTTGTGTGCAGCCAGGGCAAGTCCCAGCAGAGTCCCCTGCTTTGCCCCAAGCCCTTCTGCGTTCAGGCTCTTTGCGTGGCCAGTCCCTTGCCTGTCTCTTACCTCTGCCTCCTTTGGCTCTCTGCTGTGTGCTCACAGGTGAACTAGAGGAGCTGGACCCCCCTCATCCGTGCGGGGTGCAGGGTTGCCCCCCGGGCTACGAATGCCGGGAGTGGATCGGTCCCAACGACGGGATCACGCAGTTCGACAACATCCTCTTTGCTGTGTTGACCGTCTTCCAGTGCATCACCATGGAAGGGTGGACCACAGTCCTGTACAATGTGAGTAGCCTTGCTCGGTGGTGTCTGGGCAGCTGGGAATGGAGGTGGGGAGTCGGAGCCAGTATTTTTGTGTGCTGGAAACCAATAAGATCCTGAGTTTCCTTTGTGATGGGGATGGGGTTGCTCCTTCCCACTTGGGCAGGAAATGGGGGGTAGAGAGGTGTGTGGTACATGTCTCTGGGCAAAGGGAGCTCTAAAGACTTGTCCCCCATCTCTGGGCTGGCTGTGGAACTCGTTGCGGAGAGTAAAGCCTTGTGGGCATAGGCTGCAGCAAACCTCCTGCTTGAGGGCTGTCCCTGGGGAGACATCCTTCCTTCCTTCCCTCCTCCTCCTCTTGCACTCCCCAGGACAGCTCTGTAAGAGTGGACATGGTTTCTGGGCACTGTGCATCTGCTCTCCCTGTGGACCAGGGCGGCGGATGTGCCTGCAGCCCTGTGGTGGCCTTGAGGAGCCTCAGAGCTGGACTCAGACCCCCTCCCCGGGTCAGGAGTGGCATTTCGGTGTCCGACAGGGAGCTGAGATCTTTGGTATTTGTGCTGCAAATATCTGCCGGTGCTGATGAAGGAGGGAATGACTGGGCTGGGTTCCTGTGGTTTGCAGCTGCTTGAATTTGCCGGTGCCTGAGCCCTTGAGGTGCCCAGGGGGCAACTTGGGGCCAAAGCTGGAAGCAGGAGGAAAGCTACAGGCGATCACAAAGTGCAATATATTTGTGGGCGATTGGCCATATACATAAATTTTAGTTTATGGGCTAGAAGCCGCCATGCCAGTTCTGTTCCCAGCCTAATTTCAGCATCAATTTTGGCGTCATTGCACCGGGAATGTTTTTATATCCTGGTTCCCATAGTGCCTGGAGAGTTGCAGAGCGGCGTTGCTCTGCGGGAGGCAAATTGGATGGCTTGCGGTGGGGAAACATGCTTTGAGAGTTACTTGGTTGTGAGCAGAAACACTGGTTTCTAACCCCAGGTGAGGGCACTGTGCTTGCCAGCCTTGGGGTCCCCCTCCGGCTTGGTCCATCCTAAGGTCCTTCTGGGAGTGCAGGCTGGCGTGCGTCGGCAGACGGACCATGAAACCCAGACTAGGGTAGAAAGGGGAGAGTTCATATCAAGGGTTTAACCATGCCATGATGATTTGGCTTTCCTTAGAATCACTCAGGTTGGAAAAGACCCTTGGGATCGAGTCCAACCATCAACCCTACTCTACAAAGTTCTCCCCTAAACCATATCCCCCAACACCACGTCTAAACGACTCTTCAACTCGTTCAGGGATGGTGACTCAACCACCTCCCTGGACAGCCTATTCCAGTGTCTGACCACTGTAATGTCCAATCTAAACCTACCCTGTTGCATCTTGAAGCCATTCCTTCTTGTTCTAAAGGAGATGGTGCTGTCAAGATCTTGCTGCTTCGGTGGGGGATTTAGGCAGTATTGAACCACCTGGGAGTTCAGACTGAAAAAAAAGAACATTTCTCAGATGATTCTGGTGTATCAATGGGATTAGAGACTTAACTACAACTTGTACACTTGTATTAATGACTGGCTGTCTGCAAAAGCCAGAGGTCGATTCCGTCAGTGCTCCCCATGTCCCCTCCTCTCCACCCTTTGGCATCTGCAGCAAATAGCAGCCCGTGCTGGAGCTCCAGTTGCGATGTGCAAAGAGCTGGTGAGCTACATAGATGGGCAATTTATGGTCTGATCAACCTGGAAGGTTTGTACCAGCAGTTCCCAAAAGATTCTGTTTTCCTGCCATTCAGGGTGTCCTTACTGGGAAGGCTGGAGCTGATCCATTTGGTATCTGGGATGTGCTGATCCACCATCTAGATCTTACTGGGGGGTAAAGGTGGGAGATGCTGCTGGGAACACTGATAACCATGCTCTGCAGGACCTACACTGTGAGATCCCCTGTTTACCACCATAGCCACTAAATTAGGAGCTCTCTGGGTCACCTGGGGAGCCACAGCCCTGGTATCTGAATACTCTTCCCAGCACCAGTCGCAATGCCGGGCAGAGGTGCTCAGTCACCGTGTCCCTGATGGCCGGGACCGTAAGGTGCCTCCCATTCCTGCTCCTTTGCAAAGAACCAGCTATTACTTACCTATAATGGAAAGGATTTGGGACCTTATTTGGCTTTTAATTGAATGAGGGTTGGGGCCTTGGTATGGTAAAATGCTGCTGATTCACTTTGGGAGTGACGGACACTGTTCCCAGCACTGTCAGGCTGCACCTCCCGCCCTCCCCGGGGACACGGGCTGTCTCACAGGGTGCCTCGAGGTTGCAAAGGACATGGACACTCAGCCTGGAGGCAGCAAAATGGGCTTCTGCTTTTTTTAATATTTGTTTTTAATAGAAAAATGGGGGTACATACGAGGGATGCGGTCTTCAGGGGATGCTGGAGTAGGGCTGGGAAGGGGTCCAAAGCCACCAGGATGCTCGGCTGTCACCTTCATCATTCGGAGCAGGAAAACAGAGCAGGCTCCTGCCACTAACCAGCATGGACCTTGCCCAGCACGTGCCTCAGTTTTGGGTAGATTGGTGGGGGACTGTCTGCTTTCCCACCAGAGTACAGTGGTGGGAGGCTGCGTCCTTGCAGGTTAGCGCCGCAGCCCTGCAGAGGAGGTGGAGATGGCAAGAAAACCACTTGAGCCGTTTCTCAAGAAAATTGCTTACTATAGAATTCCCCCGTGTAACTGTATCGTGATTTTAAGATCTATTTTTCCACAATTTTACCGGGTCTAGGAGCGCGCTGCTGGAATTTGTAGACAGCTTCACGAAAAGCTAATTGGCCCTGTGGTACTTTCCACGTGTGTCATTTCATGGATGTGCTTGCCTTTTCGCCTTGTTTTTATCAGCCTTGCCTGCGTGCAATGCCATCTTGGTAGGCAGAAATCACAGTAGAGGTTAAAAAAAAAATAAATAGAGAAAAAGCCTTAAACTGTGGGCTCTTAGAGCTTTTCCAGCTCCTGTCGCTGGGAGCCTTAAGGACTCTAATTTCTTTTAGAGGAGGGTTTTGGCTTTGTGGTTCCTCTGGATGTCTCTGCTGTCCGAAACAGGGGCTAAGGAGTATTTTGCTTTTCTTTTTATACTAGAGCAGACGCCCCTTCCCTGGGCTGGCTTGAGACCAAACCTGGTTTCTGCCGGGACCAGAGGGAAAAATAATGCTGGCAAAGAGACTTGCTGTCCTACTTCTCCGCCTCTGCTGGCGTGCCGGCACGGGTCAGGGGCTGGGTTGTGGTTTTATCATTAAACAGGGATGCTGGGGCCTGGAAGGGGGGGAAAGTGGCAGGACCATGCCATGGGGGTGCTGAGCACCGGGGCTGACCGGGCACAGCACAGGCGCTCGGGTGGTGCTGGTGGCTTCCTATAAAATTAATTAGGTTAGAAAAGACCTTTAAGATCATCAAGTCCATCCAACCGGATGCTCAGCCTGGATCCCCCCTGGCCCCGTCCCAGGGAGCAAACAAGAGAGGAGTTTGAAATCGTGATTTCCTCTGAAATGCCAGCTTGAGAGGCTGTATTTATTTGCTGAGATTGTTTATTTGTTTTCCCATTTGGAAGTGCTCAGCCGCTGTGCTTGCAGGTAGCGAGGAGGAGCCTGGCTTGCCAGGAGCTGCCACTCTCCTCTTTTCCCCCAACTCCACGCTGCCAGGAGCTGAGATGGGAAGAAAAACACACACCTGTGGCAAACATGTGCTGGGGCCGTGGGCTGGCTGGTGGGCTCTCCAGAGAGGGGGGGTCAGTCCTGCCTGTCCCGGCTCTGTCCCTTGCCCAGAGCACTGCTCTGTCTTCTCCGGAGCTGCTGGAGCCAGGAACACCAGCCACGTGGCCGCGGGAACCGCCTTGGGAATTGGGATTTTCCTTTGTCCAGGACAAAGGAAAACCTCAATGCATGGAGAAAGCTGCTGTTTGTAGCTGTGGGAGGGATGGGAGTGTGGATGGATGCAGGCGGGGGAGCCAGGGTTGCCTGCACCTCCTGACAGCGTTGCTCGTGGGGGACTGTGGCTGCCAGAAGGTGCAAGCGGTGGCAGTTGCAAAGTGGTTGCTGAGGTTGCAGGTGGCCACAGGTACCAGCGTTGGGCACATGTCCACCCGTGGCTCCGGGCANAGTGTGTTTCTCCTCTTGCCTTTTGGAGAGTGAGGGCATTGCCTGGCTTTATGTGCAGCCAGGGGCTATAGAAATTAATGACTTGACCAGATAGGAGTTTGCTCTTGTTGGTTTTTGCTTGGACCTGGAGCTGGGCTTCCTGGTGCTTCCAGGAGCTGCTGCAGCTCTTCTGGACCTCGGTTCTGGTCCCCTGAGGTCTCTGCTCCCAAGGTGAGAGCTGCACTGGTTCCGGCCACATCCCAAAGGTTGTAGGGACTCTGCAGCGAGAGCCAGTGGTGCAAAGACCCCCCAAACCAGCACCTGCCCTGACACCACGGTGATGGGCAGAGCACTGGAGGAACTCAGTACAGCAGTGGTGTCGCGTCTGGAGGCTGAGTCTGCCCTGCTGCTCCTTTGTGCACTGAGGAGGATGAAGCTGGGAGCGCGATGGGTAACGGTGGCTCCTAGCAAGGAGTGGTGCTGGCTGGAGCTGGTGTCTGGGAAGAGGAGGGAGAGAGGCTGGAGAGCGGAGGAGGTGGGAGGAATGGCAAAAGGGGGGAAGCCACTTGGCTTTTTAGCCCTCTGTGCCCTGGGACGATGCCAGGCTCTCGAGCTGGAATGCTGGCAAAGGGAAAAAGGAGTCCCTTCTTGTGCGTTTTAAATTAAAATGCAACACAAAAAATATCCTGTCGGGGAGGTATGAAAATTTAATCAACACCCAGTGCTCTTAGCAGCTCAGTAGCAAGCACAGATCTTAATGCCTCTGCAGCTATTCCTGGCGGCTCCCGGCCGTGCGGGAGAAGTGAGGTGTTCTGTGGGGGGGGAC
>JAHREE010000246.1:147472-178175 GCA_033628505.1 Tringa tobata | reverse complement strand
AATTCAGTGAAAAGGCAGCACTTGCAGGCAGGACATCGGGCAGGAGGTGCCCACCCTGCCTGGAGACCCCACCACAGGGCCGTGGGAGGATGCACCCCGCTGCGGGCCAGCCCCAGCCCTGCAAAGGAAATGTACCAATTTCCTCATTAACCCGATTTGGAAAAGCAAAGCATTTTCATTCAGATCTTGTCCAGTGCCGGGGTCGCTGATGGATACCAGGCAGGGCTGGCGGGGAGCAGAGCATGGCCCTGCATGCAGGAGGGCTATTAAATTACTGCTATTAAAGGGAAGAAAGAGATCTGTTACTGCGCTGGGGAGAGCAGCAGCTGGTGTCAAGGTCTTGAGGGAACAGGTTAGGTCAGGGAATCTGCTATAAGGTGGGTTTTTTTCGTTCCATTCTCCTCCTTTTTGCTGGGGTATGGAGATTTTGAGGCTGTTCCTGCTGGCCTGGGTGTGTTTCTCAGCTGGATGCAGCCGTGGTGATGTTGGGGGGATGGCATCGGCCATGATGGGGGCATGGTGCGTGTCACCACCGGGCAAAGCCCATCGAGAGTTGCCAAGCTGAGGATTTGGCATACAAATCGTGGGAGCTGTGGTGTTTTCACACCTGCTGTCCCAGCGGGTCTGCTCTGCTGCCATGCTGGGCAGCAAGCCACCGGGAAGTGCTGGGGAAGGCAGGCAATGCACCCAGGGCAAAGCCTTCTGAGATCCTGGCTTTCTCCATCGTCCCCAAGCCCCCTTGCTGGGCTTGCAGCTGAGGGGACAGGGAGACCTCTCCTGCCTGGCTGTGGCGGTCGAGACAGTTTGGTGACCCTGTCCCTGCTCAGTAAAGCCTGCCTGCAGTACAGGCAAAGCCACGGGTCCCTGTGGGACCTCTCCATGGGGTGGGAGATCCTCAGCAGAGGACTACAATGAGAGCAGGATGGGGCCACCCCTACTGCTGGAGGTCCTGTGGATTTTTCTCCCCCCCTATAGCACAGCACTGCCGTATCCCGCGAGCGCGTCATGGCCAGTTGGTTACAGTAATGAATGTATATTACCCCAATCTAATTATGTGCTGTTTTGGTCTGGATTCAAGCAGAAATCACAGAGGCTCTCTTCTAATGCAGATGGATTTTGACAGGGGGCTTGGCTGCCTATGAGGCATCAGCACAGGCAGTTGATGTTGGCCAAACTGGTCATGGAGGTCTGTAGGACCTGAAGTGGGGTCCCAGCCCTTTTACTAGACACTGGAGAGTCAATGAAGGCAGATCGCTGTGTGAATGAAGTTGGGTGGCTCCCCACGTCCTGCTGTTCCCCAAATGAGTTGAGTGCCCACAGCCTCAGTCTCCAGTTCCCTCCTGAGCTGGTGGGCAATGAGTGGCCATTAAAGGAGCCCTGTACAGGCAGAATTCTCTTTCTGTTTATTTTTAGGTAGGAGAGACTGAATTTGTAGGTCTCTTTTTTTTTTTTTTTTTATTATTATTATTTCCCCCCCTTTCCCTATAGCAAAGAAATCCTAAAGTTTCCCATGTGAAGGCAGCCCGAGGGAGGGTACGTGTGGGCTGCGAGCTTGTGCTTTGCATTCGGCTCGGGTATATATTTAGATTTCTTTAGATTTCTGGCCCCCCGAGTGAGACCTGCTTTTGCAGCTCCCTGTGCCGTTTCCCGCCCTTTGAAAAAAAAAAGAAAAAAAAAAAAGAAAAAAACACACAAAAAACCCCACCAAAAAACCAACAAACAACACAAGAGCTGCTGAAAGAATAACCCCGTGCTGGGGGTTGAGAAGTGGGAGCTGGTGGGGGCTCCTTTGCCAGGTAGGGACCCGCCGTGTCGGCTCCATTCCCCCATGAGGGTCCTGCTCCCACTCTTTGGTGGTGTCATTTATAGTCTTGGAGGTTTTGCTGGCAGCGGGATGGGTTGTGTCCAAGGTGTGAGTGTGGTGGTTCAGCTATGTCTGGGGGTCTCCACTGACGCCTTGGCATGAGAAACACCCTTGGGTGCGTAGGTGCAAAGGGTGGATGGGGCACCTTCCACCATTTGGGGAAGCTGTGTCTCCCTAGTCTTCACCAGCAAGCTCATGTTGGTTGCATTGGTGTGTCACGTATGCCTGGAGACAGCAACAAACACATTTCTCAGTCTGGTGGCCATGGGAGAGCTTGGGTGGTTTAGGCTGGTGGGGTGCATATCAAAAAGGTGGTTGTCTGAAAGGGAAGGGAAAAAGCAGCAAAGATTAGCCACGAGGCAGCTTCTCTGTTTCCCAAAGGGCTTGGCTGAGCAGTGGGGTCTCATCTCCAGCACAGGGAGCCAGGGGTGGGAGAGAGGAATTTCTTCATTAAAGGAGTTACAGCCTTCTTGTAATTTGGAGATTGAGCTTCCTGTGTCTACCCTGACCTCTGAGCATGAGGGTCTCCTGGTACCTTCAGCAAAGGGGAGAAAAATGGTGGGAAGGCGCAGCGGACCAAGGCAATGAACCACTGCCTGTGGAGGGATATTAAGAACAAACGATGCCCCAAAGGGCTGGGAAAAGGGACTGCTCAGTCAAGACAAGTACACCTAGGTGCAAAAGAAGTTAAGAAGTGCTACGGGAGCTGCCAAAAGTCACACTGACACAGACCTCATGAAGGATGCTCAAAGGGGCAGCGAGCGCTCCTTGACTCTGCAGATGGAAGCAAGGCACGGTGAAACGACGGCTGGGGAGATTTGAACACAGATGGCTATTTCACCCCGACTTTTGGTCAACACCAAGACAGAGGCAACATAAAGGGCTGGAATAGTGGGAATGAGGACACAGGCACGAGTGCAGCTGATGTGGAAGCCAAGCACCGAGACCATCACACCCATCAGCCCGGAGCTCAGGATAGCTTCCCCTCCCCATGCTTGGAGGGAGCTGGCTCATGAAATGGCAGGTCTGGTAGCAAGTATTTTTAACAACTCCATCGAGTTGGGGGAGGCACCATCTGACTGGAGAATAGCGAATGCGATGCCTATATTTAAAAGCGGGGGGAGGAGGGGAAAAAAAAGTAAGGCAGGCAGGAATAGGACTGTAAGCCTGACCTCGATCGCATGCCATTTAGGAGCAGGTTTGGAAGGCAAAAGATGAAAATGAATCATGGGTTTGCCAAAGGTAGGTCACTCCAGGCTAACCTGGCACCAGAGACCTGGAAACGTGTAGAGCTGCTCTTTGTAGTAGTAAAGCTTTTGCTATGGGAAAGTGCTAGTGAAGTGGAAAAGAGGGGAAGGAGAAGAGGAGCTCTTCAAGGCTGGCAGGGAAGCGAGCAGTGTTGGGATGGCACTGGGTGATGTTGAGGAGACGTAGTGGCTGGTGGTGACCGGCAGGGCTCGTTGGGGATGAGTCACAGGTTTTCCTGCTTCCAGCTTCCAGCATTGACTGGCTTCCTAGAGCCGAGGGGACAGAGGCTGCCACCCCAGGCTGGAGGAGTTTGAGGGCTGGAGGAAGAGATGTGGGATGCCGTGAGAAATGGAAAGCCATGTGCTTGTTGAGTAACAGCAAAGATATCTCCTAGGAGCCCAGGTCTTGCTGATTGGGAAGTAGAAGTGTGGAGGAGGAGGAGGGAGTGAGTGAGTGAGCACGGGGTGACTGCAGGCCATCAGTGCCCTGGAGGAGCAGGGAGGTTTGCAGGCAGGATGGCAAAGCCTCAGTAGCATCATGCAGGAATGGAGTGGGACCCATCAGAATCGCTCACTCCGGTCTCCTGTGTCCAGGGAAGATGAACTGAGCCTGGACTGGTGCAGGGAAGGGGCTGCTGGATAAAGCAGGGAGGGAGAGCCAGTCATACAAGAGAGAACTGGAGAAACCTTGCTTTGGCTAGCAAAGCAGAAGCTGGGATTGGCCATGGTAGCTATCTAGAAATACATCAGGATGGGAAACAGTATTTCAGCCAAAGGCCAATGCTGGTAAAAGAACAGATGCACCACAAATAAATTTAGGTTGAAAATTGGAGCAGCCATTAGAGAGTCTGCTTGAGGAGCCTTCCAGTGGGAATATTGAGTTTTTAAGGGTGAGTTGACAAACATCGGGGGGAGGGTTTCCATGATGTGAGGGGTCAGCAGTTGTGTGACACCCTGGCAGTCTGTAACCTCTTTGAGGCAAATGCAGCCAGGTGTGGTGGTTTCTTTGGTTTCATTGGCAGATGTTCTTCCACTTTCAGAGCCATGCTGCACTGGATGCTTTGTGGTCATGCTTTTTGCCACGGGCTAGAGAAGCAGTGGAAGATGCAGTGCCTGTGAAACGCCAAGCCCCTTGTGTTTTCCAAACAAGCCCCCTTTTCCTCCCAGCTGGGCTCTCTGCAGCTTGGGTCCTGCAAAGGTACTGGAGGAACTCTTCCAGCTTGTTGGGGAATAAAAGGGCAGATTTTGCAGTCGGAGTGGCTGAGCAGGTACCAGATGAGAGGCTGGAGCCACCACAGCCTGTCTGGGCATCACCAGCTCCTGGGTTTGAAGGGAGCGTTGGGATGTGCCCTGGGAAATTTTACCTTGGTGCTGGAGGGTCCTGGCAAAGCTAGCACCAGCCAGGGCACCCCCGTGACTGCTCAGGGCAGGACGGTTCCTGGGGCTGCTGGCATCATCCCGGGTGGATGGGACCATTCCTGAGCTTGCTGTGGTGAGTAGTGTATTCTTGGGTATGTGGGAGCTGCTGGCAGCTAGCAGTGCTGGACATGTAACCTCAGAAAACCTCTAAAATCTCTCTAATCCCCTTTACCCCCACCCCCATGGGAGCTGGGCACACAAATGCATGTAGAGGTGGAGATCACAGACAGCCTGTTCTGGCAGGTCCCTGCCAAGCCCCTGCCTCAGCTTTCCCACCTGAGTGTCCCTGGTGCCACCAGCTTTGACCATGTCCACAGACTGCAGTGGGAAGAGGCGGTCTGGGTGCTGCTGCTGGTGTTACTGCCTGATAACCCCAGGGAAATTGCCCTCTGCTCCATCATCTCACCTCTGTCTCCCGCTCCATCTCCTGCTGCACGTCAATGCACGTCTCTCTCTCAAAGGGGAAGATGCCAAAGGAGGGGTGGCGATGGCCCAGCCGTCGGGGAACACGTCTTCTTCACCTGTAGGAAAGGAGCTCATCTGTTTTGCATCCCCTGTGCCAAGGACCTTGGGGAAAGCCCATGATTTTTGGGCAGTAGCCAGTTTCAAAGGCGAGCAATCCTGGCACTGGTGGCAGGTACCCATTGGTATCTGGGCAGGGAGCTGAAGCCCAGCCACACTTGGGCCAAGGGGTTGCATGATGCCTTGGAAGCTGATGCCGTGGCAAAGAGTGCTGTTAGAAGAGAGCACGGTGGCCTGGGTGTCTCTGGAGGGTGGTGATGAGCATTGGCTGTACGGGACTCCCGTGCATCATGCCCATCTCCCTGCACTTGCTTCTCCCACAGCTCTGAAGAAAGGGGCTGGTGGTGGACTGGGGCTCTTGAAGGGTGCAGAACTTCGAGAAGATTTGTGTGGTCTCCCTGGGAGAAGGGCATTGAGTCTTTCTAGATGCTTTCCCCAGTCTCAAAGTCCTTATTGCTGCTGGCTGCCAGGTGCTCCTTGGCTCTGGGGTCTCTGCCCACAGCATCCCCCTCCCTGGTGCTGTGGTCGATCCCTCCAGTGGGATGTGTTGGCATCACCCTTCCTGCCTTGGGCTGGGTGTCAGGCTGGTGGGGATGCCCAGCTGAGATTCCTGCTGACGTCTATGGTCACCAGAGGAAGACTCCGGCGTGGTGACTTTCTCTCCCTCGTCGGAGATGAGCTTCTCCCCTTGCAGAGCCTCATCTCGGCTCCTGCACTGGCTGACCGGGAGATGTGGTGACAATGACTCAGACGAAGATGAGGGCTTAATTAGCACGGGGAGAGGGGGGGGGGAGAAGAGAGAGAAAAGAGAAAGAGCCTTTCATTGCAACAAGATTGATACCACCTCCCCCAGACAGTCACGTTCTGCCGCATCACCCTCCAGCCCGGCGTCATGTGCGCCGTGCCTGACACCGGAGAACAAATGGGGCCTGGGAAGCGGCTGCGAGGTACAGAGGGGCACTGCTTTATTAAAAGCCTCAGTGAATAAACGTCTGGAGGTATAGGGCAGGGCTTGCCAGCAGGCTTTTTAGCTGTTGGGCTTTGCCCTGCGGTTTAGAGCTCCCCTCTGCTCTCAGCTCCTTGGGGTAGCGCACCCGGGACGGGAGGGTGTCTGTGATTTATTACCAATGATGCCATCAACAAAATGCCCGTGTGATGGTGTGGAGCTCGTCCACACCAGTTCCTTTTCCCCCCGTGCATGGAAGGACAAGCACTGGCTGCCTCTTCTTTAGCCGCCAGCTTCCCTGGCCCTAAGGCACCTTATAAATCTTTCCCTCTGAACTGGCGCCGTGCTCAGCCGGGGCTGCTTTCCCCTGTCTGGGTGGGATGTGCAGGGGAGCACTGAACCAAGCTGCTGGGGAAGGCATGCTCAGGGTGGTCCCTGCGCCCTCAACACCATGATTTTGGGCTGCACACCCCTTGGGCTGCACACCACCTCTGGTTGCCCGCCACTGAGGGACTGTAGCAGTGTCTTACAGCCCCTGTGTCCCTGCAGGGATGGTGGGAGGAGGAGAGAGGTCTTGCCCGATGAGGGTTGGAGACCATGGAGGACAGTGTGACTGGGACAGGATGCTGAAGGGCATCAGGGTGCCCTGTGCCCATCAAGGCTTGGCAGGCATGGCCACATCACCCTGAGGAGCCTGGTGTGATCAGCCTGGAAGGAGAATTACCACCACCCTGAAGCTAACACACCCTCCCTCTGCCGCAGGTGCTGGTGTTGAAGATAACCTCATGCATGTTTTTTTTCTTTCCCCTCCAGACCAATGATGCCTTAGGAGCCACGTGGAACTGGCTGTACTTCATCCCCCTCATCATCATTGGATCCTTCTTTGTCCTCAACCTTGTCCTGGGAGTGCTGTCAGGGTAAGCGAGATGCGGTCCTTCGCCTCCGAGCTGTGCCCGTCATGTATCTCTGAGCCCTGAGGTTGGCCCCTGGTACTGCCATGACCCCCAGGACCCCAGTAGCTGGTTCCCCCTGTCCCCTCTAGCCTCGCCTGCCCCACAGCAAGGGATCGCTCCCCGGCTCTGCTTAGTTCCTTTGCTTCCTGGGGAGCTGGGAAAGGAGCAGCCCTGACGATGCTTTCTAATTGTTTCTCCTGGCTGAGAGCTCATGGTTTTGGTCACCTGTGAGAAATGGTCAGTGCCGCTCTTCTGGCTGCTTGGGACCTGCTGGAGGGGAGAGACATGGAGGGGGGAGCTTACGGAAACGTGTTTGAGTCCGGAATGTGTTTGTATGGGGTGTGCATTTGCTGGCTGATGGAGTGTGGTAGGTGTGGATTGGGATGGTTTTGGGGCACGCGTGGGAGCGATGCGGGGCACCTCCACTCTGTGTGGGCTGTGGCCAGAAGGATGTGCCCAGCCCTGGTGGGGGATATGGACTGGTGAGGGTGCCTGGGGTGCGTGTGGACAAGCCAGTAACACAGGGACAACACATCTGTCCCTATTCTGCTCTTCCCAGGGGGAAGGAGGTTTTAATCCAAGCCATTAAGCTGGGTTGGGAGAGAAAAAGGCTTCTTGTCTCCATGACAATGAACTATGATTGCATCAGCACATCCTCAACCGCTGGCAGGGGTTGGTGCATGTGGAGAGCATGCCCTCTCCTGCACTGGGAGGGGGATGTGGGCTCCTATGCCCTTGCTGCAGTGGCAGCAGGGACACTGTGACCAGCAACAGGTAATTTTTTCCTAATTGCCCATCATGGCAAAAAAAAAAAAAGCGCCACTGTAGCACTGGCTTGGCCAGCTGGAAAGCCCTTAGACGCAGGGATCAATGTGGAGACTGGCCCTGGTCATCTCTGTCATTGTCCTAAGTGTCCCCGTGAGTTCAGCTGCGGTAGTGGTGGTTTCAGAAGTGCTTCTGAAGAGGCAGGTTGGGCTTTGGGGTCTGTTGGTGGCTTGAGTTTCCCCATCTCTCTGTGGTCTGACTGAGTCCAGGGGCTCTGGGGACAGGCTGCAGGAAGGGCTTCATGCCGCCTTGCGGGGAGGGAGCTCTTATGGAAGATAAAGGCATCCAAGCAGCGTTGGGTGGCTTTTCAATTTCTTATGCCACATCCAGCTTGGGGATTTCAACAAAGTCCAACTGGGTGTAAGTGTCAAGCAGGAACTTTCCTACAAAAGCCCAGAGAAGGGAAGTTAGGAAGCTCGGGGCTAGGCAGCTGGAAGCCCCTTATTTTGGTGTTGAAATGTGTCAACGTAGCCCGTTGTGTGGACACTGATGCTTTTGGTGCTGATGATGCTGAAAACAGCCTTGGGATACAGCAAGGTAGCACTGCTTTGGCTTGCAAGCCAGCCACTGGCAGGAGAACCACAAGGTGGTTGGTGGGATGCCCGGCTCATGCCCTGGTCCATGCTCGGTGCTTCCCTGGGCCAGGACTGTGCGAGGCAGCTGATCCTGCGCCCGCTGAATTGGATGCAGTTGTCTAGGGCTCTTCCCAGGCGCCGGCTGGCATTTCGACTGTTTGTTTATTGCTAATAGGGTTTGTATTGGGGAAGGATGCAAGTGGGTGGGTGGCCTAATTGGCAGTGGAGATGCTCTCGTGGCGTGCCAGATACCTAGGGAAAAGCACGACTGCTCAGCTCCCCGGAGGGCTGAGCGAGGTGAGTGGAGGTGGCGGGCTGGGCTTTGCCACCCGATGGCAAGGCCACCTCAGGTGCCCTCCTGCATGGCACGCCGCAGCAACGGGCATCCCCTCTGGCTCGGTGGATGCAGTAGCTTGACAGTGGCAAAGTTTCCTCTTGCCAAAAGTGCTGTCGGAGCCACGGAGGGTGCAATGCCAGGCGGGAGAAGGTACTTCTGCATGCAGACAACGCCCGTCCTTGAGTGCAGTTAAGAAGGGCTTCGTTCCTCGCTTTGCTTGCTTAGTTTTTATTGTTTATAACACTCCTCACAATCCTCTTGTGCTGGAAGAGAGCACTTTGGCTGTGCTGCGGGAGGGGAAGGGTGACCTTTCCATCCCCCAGTCTCAGAGCTGGATGAAGAGCCAGCGTCTGGCTGGATCCCCCTGCACGCCCGGAGGCTGGGCTGAGCTGGGAGGGGAAGGTCACTTTGGGGATGAGCTCCATGGAAACAACTCCACGCGAAGGAGACCTTTCCCTGGCATTACAGCACTGATTTGGGGAAGACAGGCTGCCATGCCTGGCTAGCTGAAGTCACAGTTGCTCTGTTAACTCGGGGCGCAGCGGTGAGCAGTGAGTCCTGGTAGCTCACTTACAGAAACCTGGACACACGTTGGTGGCAAACTGCACCATCTACACCGGCAAATAATGAAGTCGACTTGGGCTTTCTAGCCACCTTCTCAAAGTTCATGCTTGTGAGCTGCTGCAGAGCTGCCTCTCTGCCCTCGCTTTGTCTTGGCAGTGGTTTTCTTTGGGGAAACAATCGCACACCCGAGGCTGGTCCTGAATGCGAAGAGGCTGCAGGAGGACATTTGTATGTTTAACTTGCCACCATCAGAAGTTTGCCAGAGCCCAGATTTAGCAATCTTCTGGTTGCGATGCGCATCTCTCCCAACAGTCAGTTCCCCAACTGTTAAGCTGAGGCATGACCTCCGTGATGTAAACAGCCTGGATCCATCTGCTCCTAAGCACAAAGTATGTGGGAGAGGAAAAGAAATGATTTCCATCACACCGAGGCTCCTCGATTTTTCTCTCTAAATACTAACACGCACACATGCACTGGAATTGCATGCAACGCTATTAAGAGGAGATGGAGTCGCTCCAGGCAGGGGCTTGGAGAGCCAGTTCTTCTGGGGCTTTGGCATTTATTACTGTGTCTATTAACTTTCCCCCTCTATGGGTGCAATTACGGATCAATTAATTCCAACTGAAAGCAGGAAGGAAAAAAAAATAATAAAAATTGGCCCTGTTCCTCTTTGAGAGCATTTTGCAGGTATGAAGCCCAAGGAGATGTGACTGCTCAGCTTTTAAAGCTACACAAGCTACCGAAATAATCCTGGCAGAAGGGAGTCAGTGGGAGCAAGCGAGGATGGAGCATCAGCTGAGATGCCGTGCTTTCTGCCACGTGGCAGCTGGTGGATTTGGGAGCTCGGGAGGATCCTGAGACTCATATCAAGGCTTGCCTGCTGCTGTCCTGTGCCCTGAGGTTGGTGTCATCCAGCACTTTGCTGCGGTGGGGCAGGATGCACCTTGCAGCTCTGTGCCTGTGCCCAGGGAGAACTGCTGCAGCGCAGAGAGAGAATTGCATGCTGCAGCCATCTCTGCTGTGGGACGGGTAGGAGGGGTGGATGAGACCTCCTCCCACCCTGTTGCTGATGGCCTGTTGTGTGCGGTGCCCTGCGGTCGGTTGGCTCTGTGTCAAGGGGATGCAAAAGCTGCACGTGCCCCGTACCAGAGATTTGCGAAGATTTGCTCTCCCTTCCTTGTGAAACCTTGTGGGTTTTTTGTTCAGTTGCTTCTCAGGTAAAACAATTTGGGTTTGCGTGTCCATGCTGCATCTCCAGAGCAGCAGAGACCAGGTGAGAGCTGGGCTGGCTGGTCCCCGCTGCCTGTGGCATGCACGGTGCCGTGGCAGCAGTAATGCCATCCCAGTGATGACTGTTGCTCACCTGTTCCAGCCACTGCAGAGGTCCTGCCTGCTTTGCCCCTCCTCCTGGCAAGAAGATGGCTTATGTCTAGCTTGTCGCTGGGAGCAAGAAGATGAAAGAGTGAAGATGAAAAATAAGCCATGCTTGGAGGTATAATGTTGAGGACTCACGCAGAGTTTCTGACACCAGGCAGGCTATATTTTGACTCTTTTCTATCACCTTTTCCTGAGCTCCTGCAGTAAAGCCCTCCTCTATTCATTGCAGTATGTCCTTCTGTTGAGGTAGACCTGTAGCCCTGGTGAACTCCTTTCCCCTATCCAATCTTGTGCTTCCAGCCCCTTTCCAGGGTGACAAAGCTCAATAATCACCAGAATTCATGGTCCGCAGCAATAGCTGAGTGGGTGCAGAGTGGAAGGGGATGCTGGCCAACCTGGGAAGGCTGGGTCCTTGGGTCTGCCAAGGAGAAGACCTCTGGAAGCTGCCGGCAGAGCAAGAAGTTGAGCATGATGGCAAGAAAAATGAAATCCATCTGCCTTGTACCAAACAAGAGAGTAATTTAAATCCTCCTAATTGCTTCCACTCATCCTGGTGATGTTAAGTCTTTTCTCCCTTTAAGTCTTTTCTGCCCCCCACCCCCAGCTCTTGCATTAAGCCTTTGAAAGAAACGACTAATGTTATAATTAAAGGATCAATTTGGCAAGATTTCTTTGTCTTAAGATCTTCTTTCTTTCAGGTTGGGTTAGCGCTGCGTTCCCAGTCTCCGGAGAGTTTTCTTCAGCTCCTTCAGGAGCCTTCTGTACCATCTCTGAAATCTTTTCACTTCACTTAATTTGAATTTTTTTCCCATCCAATTTTGAGGCATAACAAACCATGAATAAAATTAAGCTTTATAGCAATTAATAATAATAAGGGCATTGAAGGAACGAGTGTACATTTTCAATGGAGGCAGGGGGGGGTTTTGCCAGCTCTACACAAAACTTGGGCACCGTGTGTTCAAGCTGGATCAGGTGGTTTGAAGCCAAAAAACTCTGGGAAAGAGGATTAATGTCTTGGAGGGAGGCGGTTTGTGGAGGGGAAAGCAGGGAGACGCGTCGCCACGATTCAGGAGGGCTTGTGGGGAGATCATGAGGGACAGCAAGATGCCCACAAACGTGCCTGAGAAATACTGCACTGGAAGCACGAAAGCTTGGAAGCAACGTTGGGTTTTCTCTTTAATGAATGTAGCATCTCAGGGAGTGGCTGGGATGAGACGTAAAAATGGCTGTGCCCGTTGTGTGTTTGGGGATTCACTAGCTGGAACTGCTTTTGAATGGAGGTGTGGGTGTAATGGGGAGGGGGGGCTGTGATGCCTCCTGCCAGGTCCCCCAGCACCATGATGGGATGCATGTTGGTGGGGCCACGCTTGGTGAGAAATGGCTATGCTTGTCACTTTGTTCTAGGGAAGCTCTTGTGTCAACGGCATGGTATTTGAACATGAGTGAAGCAAAGGAGCCTTTGAGATCTTCATCTATATTCAGCAGCCAGGTGGGCATCCATATTCAATGAGTGCCTCTCTGCCTTGCTCTGCTGTACCACCTTTCTGCGGAGGGCCTCCAAGCCCTGTGCAAACAAGCTGCCTGACAAGAGACACGTGTGTCTGGTGCGCTGTATCCCCTGGTGTTACGGGGAATAACGACTCTGCTTACAGCCAGCCAGCCAGGATGAAAAAAAAAATAAAAATCCACAACAAAGCGACGACTCGGTGACTTTCCACTTGGAGTTCTTTTTGCAAATTATTTGCCAGCGTGTCTCAAATGCTTCAAATTTCCTCTTATTCGTGCCTCCCTGCAAATCTGCTCTGGGGACTGCCCGTTGTCTGCAAGCTGTGGGTGAAAAGACTTGGTTTTGATCCTCTCAACAAAGCACTCAGCAGATAGTTCTTGCTTACAGATTGCTTTTGGAATTGTTTGTTCCAGATAGTTGCAATTTCCATCGTCTTGGTTAATGACAGCAATCCTGCGGCCGCGGCTGCAGCTGTTGGACTTGGCGGATGGCTTTGGAGATGCCCAGTTGCTCCATGACCAAGCCTAACTTTGCAAGGGGGTGCTGGGCACTCCTGTTGGGTGAAGTAGACAGGATGCCCGGAATGAATCACGTAGCGTTATCAGTTCTTTGTGTCGTGTGGGCGGCTGTTTGTTTGTTTTGCAGTGGTGGAGTGACATATCTAGCAGTGGCATTCTGCGTTTCGCACTTGATGGCTGGTTCTGAATTCATTGTATTTGTGTGTTGAAGGCGTCAATTAGAGTGCTTGGAAGTTCCTGGGAAGTTAACGTGATGAAATGTTGAAAATCTGTGATTTTTTATTTTTTTTTCCCATGCTGTAACTCACCTGCAGTACCGGCCCCGCATCTTTCATCTGCAGATCGTTATCACTTGTGAAGGGGCACTATAAAACTGTTCTCTGCTAACAGAGGATAAAAACTGGAGCATAGCAGGGAAGGGGAGGAGTGACATTTTCCCAGCGCTGCATGAGCCAGTGGGAGTGATTGCGAACAAAGCCCGGGGCTCTTGAAGCAGCGAAGCTGCGCTGCTCATACCAACCCTGCCTGATAAGAGGGAAATAAAATCCAGAGCTGGAATCTCTGCTTCTTGCTGCTGGGGCTGCCAGACCCTCTGCCTCCTCTGTGCAGCTTTCTTGCAGCATGGGCTGGTCACGCCACTGCTGTCTTTGCTGCAACGTTGCAAACAACAGGCTTCCCTGAGCAATGGGGACAGAGATGCAAACCCCAGCGTTGTTACCCTTGGAAAAATGTTGAAGCTGAGACTCTACAACTGCAATGTCAGTGGCTCCCTTCTCCCGGTGATGTTTCTTCTCTTTGCCATTTATTTTTCTCTGCTTCAAAACAATAAGGTCTCTAAACTGTTGGCTAAACAGGTGACACAAAACAGGTGTCGTGAAAAACCTGTCTTTTTTTTTTTAAAGGCCACAGCAGGGTTGAGCTGAACACAAAGCAAACATTCAGGGGTGGTTTTCTCACCTTGACCATGAAATAATTCCTATTCTTGAAGAGCATGCATGAAGTGCGTGGAAAGGGGCTGATCCCACTGTGAAATGCAGAGGCTGGGCTGGACACCTGCACCTCTGCTGAGATCCATTGGTGAGGGACAGGCTTTGCAGCAAGGTACAGGTGATGCCCAGCCGTGTTCTCAAGCGATGATCCTGCTCCTGGATGGATGGGAACCTGTTGACTGAAGCTAACTGTAGACAAGAAATGGGGATTACTGGAGAGAAGAGGGGAAGAATTTAAAGTTCTTGCTGCTCAGTGGGCTGTGTTCCCCATCAGCAGATGCAAAATCTGAGTTTTCTCTTGTGTTCTTCACTGCTTTGAGTCATTTCAGTGTCTCCATTGCTGCTCTGGCTCTCCATCAAATACCAGTTATTTGAATTCTTGAACTTTATTTTCAAGGCTGCCCAAAGCCTGGACCTGGGGGATCCCATTACTCAGCTGGCCAACGGTGACCCTGTCCCTGCTGGTTTAGGCCCTACATGGAGCCACGATGGCCCGTTTCTCTTTGAGGGACCAGCTTATAAAAGGAGCTCTTTAGTGCTGGGAGCCTTGACTTTGCTTCTGGTGGCTCCTCATCTGGAGCCCCTCTGTCTGCTCCCCACTTGTGGAAGCAGTTTCCCATTTGGACTGCCTTCTCCCTGTGTCTTCATGTTGTCATTGCCTTTCCTTTCTGCCTCTATTTTTGTTCACTTCTCCTCGTAGTGTGGGGTGTCAATGCAAACTGGCATGATGAGGTCTTTCTGAATTGTTCATGCTGCTTGGTATCAATCCTGCTAATACAAGCCCTTTTAGGACCTGGATGAAGTGACAGACCTATGAGAAAATCTGATTTAAATCACAACCTTTCTCCCAAGTAGAAGGTAACTGTCAGCATCTGCCCCTTCTTAAGTGGGACAGTGATGTAATGGGTAATCTCAGGGCTGGTATCTCCCAGCTCCTTCCCGTTTTACCATTCGATGTCGCCAACAGCTTGTCAGCTTTTCGTTCCCCAACTCGTGTGTCTGCTGGCACTCTATAAATGTGCTCTCTTTAGCATCGTCAGCTCTACACTCCGCTCCTTGCTGCAGCTTTGTCACAGCGCGGTGAAGACGTAACTCTCACCGAAGTGCACGGGGCTGGTCAAAAGCTAACGGCCACCACTAAATAGGAATACAAGAAATAGGATGTTTCTGTGGTTTGGGTTTTTTTTTTAATTTCTTTTTTTTTTATTCTTTTCACCAGTTAGTATTTCTTGGGAAAACTTTCTCGAGAGAATCCCACTTTGTTAAGGAATCATGGAATCATAAAATGGTTTGGGTTGGAAGGGACCTTTAAAGGTCCTCTGCTCCAACCCCCCTGCAATCGGCAGGGACATCTTCAACTAAATGAGGTTGCTCAGAGCCCTGTCCGACCTTCTCTGACTTCTGGCAATTCGAGTGAACTTAAATCAAGCAGTTACCCTTATCCAGAAGGCTTGTTGCCTCCCTCAAAGCAGACCTATGAAGCACATCGTCCCCCTGCAGAGGTTTTTGAACCTTTTGGACTCCCTGCTCTAGCCTTTGCTGTCGGTTCAGTGCGATAATCCCGGGCTGCAATGCCAATTCTGCTGTGCCTGCTTGCCACCGTCTGTTTTAAGTTGAAGCACCAGGTTACAGACTGCACAGTTAGTTCAACACTCTTGCTTTAGTTCCTTTACACCTCTTGGGTAAATACCATCTGATCCCCCTGGTTTGCAACTGTCTCATCCGTGTTTTCCGAACCGTCTGTTGTCAGTTCTGTCCCATAACCTTCCCTGACGCCCTCTTGGAATTCGAAGGCGGTTTTACCTCAAATTGTGGTGCTCAAAGCTGAGTCGGAGCCATGAGCTGAGACCTCACGAGTGCCGAGGAGAGCAGCAGTATTACCTGATGTCTTACAGATGGTGTTCCTCGTTACACATCCTGTTATATATGTTTTTTTTTTTTCACAGCAGCACGGTATTGTTACCTCATCCTCCGTGTGTAATCCACTATTTCTCCTCTTCCCACCCCATCCTTTCTGTTGCCTTGTATTGTTTTAAGACCCGTTTGATAACTGATTTGTTGGAGGTATTTTTAACGGTGGCAAAGGGGTGTAAAGTCCCAATCTGATTTGTCCGGGAGGGGTTCGTAATGATTCCGTGGGTGCAATTAAGACACAAACAAGTTCAGATGCTGTTTGCTGTAGCTTTACTACTGTTACCTTAAAATAATGCTAAACGGCGATAAAGAAAAGGCAGAGGTATAGGAAAGAAGGAAAAGAGAAGCAGTATTACAGTTCTCACGTCCAGTTTCTCACATAGGGGATGAACTTTTTTTTTTTTTTTTTTTCAAAAAAAGGAGGCCCTTTTTCAAGCTGCATGCATTCATGTGGGTTCTTCTCCTGACAAAATGAGACCTGGGCTTTCCAGTCCTTTGAGCAGAGCACATGGATGTAGCAAAAGCGTCACTGCCGTGGTGTGAGCTGAGGGTGTGAGGGGCTGGGGAGGAAGGCGGCCGAGCGCGGCGGTGATCCCCGAGGTCTCCTGCTGGGAGCAGAGATGCTCTCGGGCCACGTGAGGGGAATGCCGAGGCTGTAGAGGAGAATTTGCAGGCAGAGGAGGAATAAACCATCTGTGCTCCAATCGCCCCGGCAGGCTGGGCACGGTGTGTGGAGAGACGGTGCCCTTGTGTGCAGGAGGACAGATGGCACACTGCTCCCCAGCTCCCACCGTGACCTTCAGCACTCATCTCCATCACTCGCTGCATGCCTTCAGCTTCACAAGGCCAGATGGAGAAGGGCTGCCATGGCACAATGTCGGCATGCCTGGAGCTCAGCTGTCATGGGTGGACGTTTTGGTGATGGAGACATCAGGATTTGGGGCAAGGAGACCCAGGTGGGCAGCAGAAGTGTTGCCGGTGGGAACTGAGCTTTCTGCTGGGGTCTTCTGCACCTCTTGCAGGGACCCCATCAAGCAGCACAGCCCCGGACTCTTTGCAAGGCAAAATTGGGCTATCTTTGGCAACGTAACCCAAACACACCGGGGAGCAGAGCCCTTTGATGGGAGGCAGGCGCCCGGCTCTCTCGGCGATGCGATGCCGCCCTGCCTGTGACTTGGAGCCTTCCCAGGCGGCTGTCAGTCACCAGCGCTGGCCCTGTTCTCACTCACACACAGCATTATCTCTACCCGCTGCTGCAAATTGGCTCTGAGCAATCCTTGATCTGTCAGCATCGCCTACCCACTCTCAGATGTCACCAGCCCCCGCTGCTGCCCTGCTCGGTAACGTGTCTCTCTGAAATGTAATAATTCATTAAGTTGATCTTAACTTTTTTTTTTTTCCTTCCCCTCTCTGCCACCCCTTCCTCCTTCTAATGGACAAAAGCAATTAAGCTCCATTAAGGATCAAGCGTGTGGGAAGTGTCTCCCTCGGAGACGCTGCTGCAGCTGCATGGACCTTGTCCCTGGATGTGTGTGGCACCAGCTTCTTGCAAATCAGGGCTCCGCAAGCAAAAAGTTGGGTAGGGGGACATGTTGCTTGATGAGGGGGATGCTGGAAAAGGCGCTCCCATTCCCTTCTCTGGGAAAAGGTGGTCCCATTCCCTTCTCTGGGAAAAGGTGATTTGGGGCTCAGCTGGTCCTTCTGGCTGGGTTTCATTACGGACACATGATGAAGGCTCCTCACCATGCAGCAAAAGGAGACACTAGCTTCAGCAGAGGAGGAGCTGGAAGACAGAGAGGGATGGGCAAGCAGGAGGCAGCAGAGAGGGGGCAGGTTCCCAGCTGGTGTAAATCAGTGGAAATTTTCCATGTGCTCCTGGTTGCAGAATATTTCTGCAGCATCTGGCTGGCAAAAGTTCTGCCAAGGTGCTGGCTGGCATGGGGTTATGGCTTGTGAGGCAGAGGTTCAGCACGTGGGAGGACCAGTGGACCAAACCAGAGGGACAGAGGCAACTTCCCCATTAACTCTGGCTGCAAACGACATGTTCTCATCTCTTGACACTCCAAATTTGCTAACAAAGGCCAGTGAGGGATGGTGGCACAACTAAAATGGTCCTACCTTTCCTCCAGCTAGGGCAGGGAGATTTTTGGCATGGCATGCCCAAAACTGAGAGCGTGTTTTGCTGTTGGCTGTGGGAGGTCCTTCCTTCTCCCCCGTCTCCTCCCGCCCTCCTTCCCTCCACTTAGGCTGCTTTTCTCTTCCTTGCCTTTTGTTCTCTCCCCCTTCCCTGCCATAGGAAGAAAGTCTCATTTCAGTCTGAAAGCCAGCGATGGAGGGGGAGAGTCATTTGATGCTTAATGCCAGAGCGGCAGGAAACTTCACCTTCCTGGGGTGGAATTAAAAACGCTTGAATTGTCTGGGGATCTTAAACAAGAGATGCAGGGAACATTCAGGGCTTTTCACACAAACACACGCACACACACACGCACACACATGCAAAAGCCCACACAGCATTAAGGGTGTAATAGCTCAGCTGGGGTAATGCACTTGAACTCTCTCTGCAGCAGACAGACCGATTCTTTCAGTTCTTTTGAATTTTTTATATATATATATATATTTTTTTTTTTTGAGGCTGGAGATTGCTGCTAGTCTCCGGGGAGAGAGACGTTTGTCTTGCAGAGCGAACGGTGCCGTTTGTTCTTCGCAATGACGCTTCCCTCGGAGCAGCGTGGGACCGGGAGGGGGCTGAGGGCACGGGCTGGGTATTCCTCCATCCAGCCTGAGGCTCTGCAGCCACCGGGGCTCAGGACGGGGTAGGGAGCAGCAGCCAGCAGATTGCATCCCTCTGGTGGTGTCGTTGCAAAGAAGGGAGGGTGTGCTGGGGGGACATCTGGTGTGAGGGATGCTCCTTGTGTGCAAATATGGTTGTCAATATAGGTATAACGTGCAGCTCGGGACACTCCATATGTGTGGTGTGTGTGAGCACGGGGTGTGGGACCTCCTAGAAATAGGTCCTGCTGTGTTGTCTCACATATTGCCACCCCTGTGTGTCCTGCCAAATATTTTAGTTTCTCTGTGTGTGAAGGCCTTTACATACACACTTAGGGCTTCGGGTTCTTCTTCATACAGCGTGGGTGAAAACCTCAGGAGCGCAGTTGGCATGGGCCTTCTGCGTCTGGCCACGAACATGGGTATACCAGGAAGCAGACCTGTGTGGTCTTGTGTTTTAACTGCATGAGAGAAGGTGTATATAGACCTAGCTATACGTGGGTGTCTTTGCAGAACTCTGGGCTGGGCTATAGGAGAAATCATATATCTTATGTACAGAGGAGAGCGTTTCTGATTGTGCCTAGGAGTGCATGTGGGCACTATATTTGTATCTGCGGATGCTGTAGTGCATCTGGAACAGGCTGCCCAGAGAGGTGGTGGAGTCTCCTTCTCTGGAGACATTCAAAACCCGCCTGGACAAGTTCCTGTGCAACCTGCTCTGCTTTGGCGGGAGGGTTGGACTAGATGATCTCCAGACATTCCTTCCAACCCCATGTGATTCTGTGATCTGTGCACCATGTGTGTTAGAAGCTGCATGAGCAGTGGGCGCAGCATTAGCTCTGGCTGATGTTGCTGAGCATTTGACATGCCCTTGCCTGAGCAGAGCCTGTGTGGTGCTGCCTGCCCTCCTGCCTGATGCAGTGCCAAGCTGTTGTCCTTTTCTGGACTGATGATAGTGCCTGGACAGTCCGTGTGAGACACTGAAGTCCAGAGAAGGACAACAGGGATGTCTCAAGCCATGGGAAAACCCCTCAAGGAGGGGCTGGAAAGGGAAAGGATTTGGAGGAAGAGGTAGCGAAGGCAGGGGACAGGACCTGACCTTCTCCATCCCTTTGCTGCCTCCTCACGGTGCTCGGTTTTTATTCCCTGAAAGGACACCCAGAAGCTCAGCTGGTTCTGCAGTCAAGTGATACTGGAAGCATCCTCCCCAAACAGCAGCTTCTCCCAGCTGGGACGTATGATGCTGGGTGACTGAGCAGGGTTTTTGCCCATGTGCATCTTTGCCCCAGCATGCTCCAGCAGCCCTTGGCTTGTGCTTGCCCTTGGTCCCAGCCTCACCTTCTGGCTCTACGGTGTCCCTAGCTCCTCATGTACCCCACTTCCTCCCTGGCCACGCTCTCACCACCCCCTTCTCCCCTTCCCCAGGGAGTTTGCCAAAGAACGTGAGCGAGTGGAGAACCGCCGAGCCTTCATGAAGCTGCGGCGCCAGCAGCAGATTGAGCGGGAGCTCAATGGCTACCGGGCCTGGATAGACAAAGCGGGTAAAGGCTGGCGGGCCGGGGGGGCTTCCAGGGGGCTAGTGGGCACTGGAGGGTGCTGGTCATGCAGAGCGGTGGGAATGGGATCCCTGGGCATCATCCAGTGCAACCCCAAAGCTGCACAGGTGCTCACATGGTGGCATTGGGTGCATGAGTGAGCTCGGCCCCAGGTGGTGTGATGGTCTGGCCAGGCAGCAAGCAAGGACATTGCCAACGGCTGATGAAGCCTCATCTTCTGTGGCATGAAACTGTCATATTTTGGACATGAAGCATATTACATCTCCAGGGAAAGCTGTGAGCATCACTGCTGCAAGCTTTACTCTGCCGTGGTTTCCTTTCTCTTGATGTTTGCTGGAGTCCCCTGCAGAGGTTGGGCAGAGGGAAAGTAGAGCAGTGAATGGTGACAGTGGTTTTCCAGTTAAACCTGCTCCTGGAGCAGACTAGGTGGGAGCCCTAAACTGGGAACTAGGGAGTGCATGCTATCTAGTCTGTTGGGTGGCAGTCACCCAGACCTGGGTGAGGGCTAGGGATGGTGGAGTTTTCCAGGCTTCCTGCTGACACCCAGCCATGTGCAAAAGCCCATGGGTCCTGGTCCCTAAACTGCCACAGTCCCTGTCCTTGCTTGCACCTCTTAGGGATCAGTTCAGTGCGTTCAGCTCTGGGAAGGTTTACACTTTCACCCAGCATTCAGACTTGAAAAATGATGGTAACTCAAATCAAGGTCTGAGCTCCAGATATCAGCTTTGATTCTGGGTTGGGATGTTGAGCCCAGACCTGTCTACGATGTTCAACTTCTTTAGTTGGGTTAATTACAAGTAATTTTTCTTTCCGATGCAATGTATGGTAGCTGTTGCTTGCCACCTTCCAGAATTTACTTTTGGACACTTAACCAATACTTGAAAAGAGTTTGCAAGATAGAGCAACCACCTCCAGGCTGGGTAAAGTGCTTAGGTCAGTAAGGCAGTGAGGTCTGATGTGCTCAGCCAACTGTGTCTTGTCTCCTGATGCTAAATTCTGTGTTTTGCGTAGAGGAAGTCATGCTGGCTGAAGAGAACAAAAATTCTGGGACCTCAGCCTTAGAAGGTAAGACAAGCAGTACCTGCCTAAGCGCCTGTCTACCCTTCCTTCTGCCTGCCCACAGCTGGAGGTTGAAACCCTCTATCTGCAAGGAGAGGTGGGAGGTTTGGGGATGCCCCAGTGGGGTCTGTGGCCTGGCAGAAAGGTGTGAGGAAATGGATTGACAGTATAACTGCTCAGAGAGCATGGAGACCAGGAGGTGTCTGGTTGCATAGGTATAGCTCTGGACTAGGGTCACCTGGGTATCTCCCTCCTGTTACCAGACCTGAGTTAGTCGAGTTCTGGTCATCAGGTCCTGGTCCAATGAGCTGGCTCCTGGCAGAGGTAAGCCACCAACACCCCTTCCTCTTCCTTTCCCAGTGCTCAGGCGAGCCACCATCAAAAGGAACCGGACGGACGCCATGAACCGTGACTCGAGCGATGAGCAGTGCGTCGATATCGCCTCCGTGGGCGAGCGGAGGTTGGCGCAGAGAAGACGTCTTAATCCAACCTTAGGTTGGTGCAGTTTGGATCTTTCCTTCTCAAAACCTCTGCCAGTCTATTGAGTTGCGAGTGTCACACCTATCACATGGAGATTGTCACAGATCAGCCATCTCTGCTAGTTTGACAGCAAAGGGGGAAAACCATCCGCTGCCCCCCGTAGTATTTAAAAACTGTGTGATTAAGTCATGTCCCACAAGAGCAATGTCTGTGAGCTGTCTGTCCTGTCTCATGTTGCGGGGAAGGCCGGAATACCCAACTCCTTCTCTCACCTTGACTGGAGCACCCAACTTCTTCTCCCCACTCTTTTCCTTTAGGTAACCCCATGAGTCACTCTGGCCTCAAAGGCGCCAGAGTGGACGGTGCCTCCTACTTACGGCACAAGGAGCGACTCCTGCGCATCTCCGTTCGCCACATGGTGAAATCCCAGGTCTTCTACTGGATCGTCTTGAGCCTGGTGGCTCTCAATACTGCCTGCGTGGCCATTGTCCATCACAACCAGCCAGCCTGGCTCACCCACTTCCTCTGTGAGTCCATGGGCCATGTATAGGTTTGAGAGCACTGCATGGGCAAATAAAACCTCCTGCAACCTTCTTATCTCCATGGCTGGAGGATGCAGCAAGCCTTTGTTCCTTGTCTCAGGGCATGTGGGGATGAATCCCACCAGAGTCATGCTGGTATGGAGCTGGGTGGGGAATAACCTGGTCACTGTTGATAACAAAGGACCATGTACAGCCATTTAATTCAACTTTGGCCTTGTCCTCATGGCCACTGATGGTTGTCTCAGCCCTGTGGGCAAACGTGGAGGAGTTCTACTGGCCTCCTGCCCTTCAGGTCCTATGTGTTTGTCAAGAGAAACAGACTAGAGGTCTCAGTTGGGTTTATCCTAAAATTTTGAACAGTGGTGATGGAAAGCTTGCTAGAGATCCGTCTTTGAATTCTCACAAGCAATTGCTGGAAAGGCATGAGTTTGCAGGGGGAAACCCCTGGTTAAAGTTTTGGTGCAGAGCATGGAGATCCCAAACTTGAAAAGAGTTACTGGAGCATCCCCCAGCCCACTGTGGGCCATGGTACAAGATCAGGTCTCAGAGACAGCGCAACGGTGTCCATTCTAGCATGGTGCAAACTGCAGAACAGCATGGTCAACCCCACAGCAGACATGTGATACTCCTGAGCTGCTGCAGCAGGGACAGTGCTGGTTTCTCATCTCTGTTATTCTTACTCACCTTGAAAATGTCCCCGTCAAGCACTGGGCCTGCTCAAATCTGCATTAGCATGCTCAGGCCTGCCGGGATCCCAGCATGCCACGGTGTGGTATGGCAGCTGGTCATGGTGAGAAGCATCTTTTGGACAAGGTGAGGAGGCAGACTGTTGCCTGCTAATGTTCATGAAATAGCTGGAGAAGCTTTTCACTGGCTCGTGGCTGTTCAGCTCAATTACCCTGGCCAAGTTCCAGCCATGCAATGATTTAAATCCACGTTGCTAATATTCCCCTACAGCGTCATGTGGTTAATGTCTTTGCAGACACTTCAGCCACTGTTGTATAAAGCTAAAGAGCTGTTCCACTCCATGCCAGCCATCTCTGATCTTCTCAAACACTTGGGCACCAGTGCACCTAGCCTGAAAGTTAACTAGTGGGGTTGGTGCTCTGTTATACACAGTTTAGCTCCTCATAGACAAGCTTCCCTCATCCCAAACCCTGAGCTCTTGGGGAAGCAGTGCGTGGTCCTTAACTTGTCTCATCTCTGTGGTGTGCTATATGGGCTACAGGTGGGTGCATGCAGGGTTCTCCGTGCAGCTCAGTGGCCCAAGGGTAGCACATCTGGGTTTTTCTTTCAGACTATGCAGAGTTCCTGTTTCTTGGACTTTTCCTCCTGGAGATGTCCTTAAAGATGTATGGGATGGGGCCACGCCTTTACTTCCATTCTTCCTTCAACTGCTTTGACTGTGGGGTAAGAGATGCTGTGAGCGTGTGGGGAGATGTTTGGCAGGTGCTTGCAGTGCAAGGCACCAAGGGGGAGAAGAATGGGATGGCCCTCGCAGTGGGCAAGGTAACCCTTTCTGCCAGGACAGCCTGCCCATGCCAGACCGAGACACCAGGTCTTGGGCAAGGTGGTGGGTACCTCGTCCTCAGGCCTGTGAAGATTTCCTGCAACAGCCTGTCCTTAACTCACGGCTGTGTCTGCTTCTCAGGTCACGGTGGGAAGCATCTTCGAAGTGGTTTGGGCTATCTTCAGACCAGGAACCTCTTTTGGGATCAGTGTCCTACGAGCCCTTCGTCTCCTGCGAATATTTAAAATAACCAAGTATGTGCCAACTGTCTGTGCCTGTCACCCTCTGTCTTGGACTGTGGCTGCAGCCCAGATTCAGCCCAGATTCCCTCTCTCCTGTCAGAATGACTGTGAGTGCTCCAGCACTGTCTCTGTTTTCTAGGTACTGGGCATCCCTGAGGAATTTGGTGGTCTCACTGATGAGCTCCATGAAGTCTATTATCAGCCTGCTCTTCCTCCTCTTCCTCTTCATCGTGGTCTTTGCCTTGCTGGGAATGCAGCTGTTTGGAGGCAGGTAGGTCATTTCAAGTGTGGGGGAAAGGAATTTCTTGGTATCAAAGCCAAGTGATGACACCCTCTTAGGTGACCAGGAAGATTGTAGTCTTGCCCCTCAGCCTGCTACTGACAGTGGTACATCTCCCATACAAAAGTCTCTGCTCGGGCAAGTGCCTCTGGGCTATGTGGGTCCTTCTGGTCAGGACACCTTTTGGGTTCTAGCACCAAATGCTCAGAAGACCCTCCTTAGAGTGGGGAGACGTCCTCCTAAGCGAAAGAGACCTGATAGCACAGCAGTCAGGGGTTTGGTCACCTTGGTACTGCAGCCCATTTACATCCTCTCTGTTCCACTTCCAGGTTTAACTTCATTGATGGGACACCATCAGCCAACTTTGACACTTTCCCTGCAGCCATCATGACAGTGTTCCAGGTAGGAGCTGGGCTGCAAGGGAAGACAATCTGAGGGACTTGGGACCACCTGATCACTCCCTGCTGGCTGGAAGGGTCTTCTTAAACCAAACAGGTTCCCCTCCATCAGCATCTTGGGCTGGAACTTGTTTCCTCCCTTTCCTCCTGTATAACAAAGTGGATGGCAAGAGATGCAAACTCTTCCACCTCTGTTATACAAGGTGGAAAAGTTTCAAAACTCTTCTGAGGAGGCCTAAATCCTCAGCACTGTCCAACATGTCCCTCAAGTGCTGCATCTGGAGAGCTGGTTTATTCACTGCAGAGGGTCTCTGTGCTTGTCTCCTGCGCATTGGTGGGATAGATTGAGGGGGCTGTCCAGGGGAGGAGAAGGCGTGGGTGACAGAGGTTCTGGCTTGCTTTCCTGCAGATCCTGACAGGTGAGGACTGGAACGAGGTGATGTACAACGGCATCCGCTCCCAGGGAGGCGTTCGCTCAGGCATGTGGTCCTCCATCTATTTCATCGTCCTTACCTTGTTTGGAAACTGTATCCACCTGGCTGCTGTGCTTTTAGTGGAGACAACCCCGTCTCATCTCCCTCTCTGGGGGCACCCCCCTTCCCACTCACTGCTCCTTCCTCCTCTCCAAATTGAGGGAGTCCTATAACACGTGCAACAGCCCTGGATATCCCAAACACAGAGAAGGAGCTGTCTGGAGGAGCACTGGGGGCTGTATATATGGGATGGGTGAGGAGTTTGTCCCTTTGGCTGCTCCTCACTGAGCTGGTGAGGAGCCATCAGGGCCACGCTCCCTTGGTGGCTGCAGACACCCATGTCCTTAACATGTACCTTGTGCATCCTTAGCTGCTCGCAGATACTCTGCTGAATGTGTTCTTGGCCATCGCGGTGGACAATCTGGCCAACGCTCAGGAACTCACAAAGGTACATTTCAGTTACTCCTTTTTCTTGTCTTGCTGGTGTGAAAAGAGTGAAGGATGGGGCCAGCAGGAAAGGCACTGGGAGCACTGCCTGTGGCTGTCCTCACTCCAGAGCCTGGGTTGCCTTGTCCCTTAGCTCAACTTGCCTTGAAAAGAGGTTGGGTCAAACTGGAAGTGGGGTCTCTTCCTCCAGGAAGGTATACGGGGTGCTACCCTGAAACACAAACCCCTATCGCTGGGCAAAGCCACTTAGACTTTGATTTAGGAAAGTGCTTAACCCTGCTGGGTCTCTCTGGGAACAGCCACACTTCTCATCAAGTGTGGCTTAGCTATTTCTGCATTTAAGTTCCCTGGTTTCATTTGCTTCCAGTCAGATCGAGATAACCCTCAACAGTCTGATGGGGTCTGATTCAGGGACATTTATTTGCCCAAGTACACTGGAGATGTGGATTGGAAAGGCTTTCCAGTGGCATCAGTATTTATTCCCCATTTGCCCACAGGGCAGTGGACATGATTTAGGATGCAATTTAGCATGGTGCTTGTGAAGATTATTGGGCTTAGCTGTTTTTAAGACCATGCTGGGAAATATTTGGGGAATGCTAAAATGTTGGGGCACCATCTGGAATACGGTTACTAGGTGAGAGCTGCAAGGGTCATTGATGCTCTTCAGAGGGGACCAGTGATCTCGTGGTGCCCATTTTTTTTGCAGAGCCCATGCCTATTGCTCAGGTCCTTGGGATTTACTGAGAGGTTTCCGCGCTGGTGTAAACGTTAGCAGCAAATGAAATGGGGCAGAGTGTTCATTTGCCTGAGGGATGCATGCACGGGTCCCTGTCCTCCTGCGGTGGGTGGAGGTGGCACTTCCAGGGGCTGCTGGCTGCTGCTGGGGTGAGAAGGGTGGAGAGCCCTGTGGTGTACCAGCAGCATCAATTAAGGGAGTGCTGAGTTTTTGAAAAGGCTGAATGCGCGCTAATGACTCCTAATGACATTTTTTTGCTCTGGAGACACACAGCCATACTCATTAAAGCAATATGGTCTCTGCCGGGGTCATTCAGGGATGCCTTGCCTCCCACTCCATCAGGGGGGATGCCAGTCTCGCCCCTGTGGCTGTGAAGAAGGGAGGGCAGAGCTGGTCTACGCCGTCTGGGGCTGTTCTGGTGTGCACAGCCTGGCTCTTGTCTGGAGTGGGCTGGGTTCACTTATTTAAGTAGCGCTGATGCCTTCATTAAGGTCTGGCATACTGGGGAAGTGGTGTCCCCATGATAAAATAAAGGTTGTCTTTGGAAATCCAGGTGCCCACTCCCCTTTTCTCCCACACGCCTTGGCATCTGAGGTAGCCCCGTGCATCCCTTGCTGCCTCTGATGGTTGAACCTTTCCTGGAAACTCCAGCATCCCACTAAGCAACTCCTCTCTTTCCTCCGCAGGATGAGCAGGAGGAAGAGGAGGCCTTTAACCAGAAGCACGCTCTTCAGAAAGCCAAAGAAGTTAGCCCCATGTCTGCTCCAAACATGCCTGCTATCGAGTGAGTGACACACACCCCCCAAGCCCAGGGGGGCTTCTCAGCAGGGTGGAGAGCTGAAGCAGAGCCCTGGCACGGCTGCTTGTGGGGCTGCCCCAGTAAAAAAGGGGTCCCCGCGTGGGGTGACTCCCTCTCCGGCTGTCTTCCTGAGGATGGATGGAGATCTAGGAGCCTGCTCCCCGTGAGCAGCAGTGCCTCCAGAGAGCTGTCGGAGTGGGGACCAGCTCACTCTGCAGGACCTGGGGGTTGGCCACCCCTGCCTCAGGCAGCAGCTTCAGAGCTTGGGCACGGCAGAAATCCACTAAAAGAGGTTTTCTGCCCCAAATGTACAGCTCAAACAGTCAGGGCTGCTGCTAGGGGTGGGGAAGAAGGCTGGGGAGGAAGAAAGTATCTCGGCTTTTTCTTGAGGAGGGGTAATATTTATTCCCAGGGAGTGTTTCTTTGTGACGGAGCTGTGGGATTGCAGCCTCCAGCCAGGACTGGAGGAGAAGGGAGCAGTGGTGTCACAAATGTCCCCCGAGCTTCTTCACTAGTAGTGGATGCAGTAATGAGAGATGGAGCAGGTTTGCGAAACCATGTTTGATTGTACAGAAATTTGATTTGGGCAAGAAAAAAGTGCCCCAAATGATAGAAACCCTTGGCATGGTGTTAAGGAGCCTTCTCTCTACGTTTCAGCAGAAGAAAATTCTGTTTTTCCCTTTGTAGGTGCCTTTTTTGTTTCCCCTTTATTTTGCAGTATCATATGGTCTAAATCACATAAAACTTTCAAAGCCAACATTGGAACGAGGCGTTTTGATTTGTTTCCCAAAACAGTACATTTCAGTACGGCTGAAGGGAATTATTTTTTCCATTTTTTTTTTTTTTTTATAGAATCCCTTCCCAGGGAATTTTAGGTTTTGTTGTGCTTTGAAACCCAGCCAAGCTTGTACATGTCAGAATCTCTTGCAGATTTGCTGAGAGAAACCGCTGTCTTCAGGCGAGCACTGATCTTGGGGGGTCAGAGGCAACAGTCCCCTCCCTTGCTTGGCAGTGGTGGGATGAGATGGGTCACTTGTCCTCCTCTGAAATCACATTGGGGCTCCACAGAGAGGTCCTACATGCATCACCCATAGTTTTAGGGGCAGCAGGATCTGGGGGTACTTGTAAGCCCTGCCCTGTCTCCCAGCAGCCACGGATATCACCCTGGTTTGGGGGTGATGGGATGTTCATAATAAATCTGTGCCTGGCCAAGTGCTGGGGGGTGTGGGGGTGAGATGGCAGAGTCTGTGTGTTGTGAGCATCTCTGGCTACCAGTGGGAATGTGTTGGATAAAGCAAGGGAATAGAGGGATTTGGTCTGGAGAACGGACAGATAAGAGAGAGGAAGAGGAGGAGCTGGACATAGCAGGGCACAAAAGGATTTGCCCACGCTGTTCAACCCTTCTAGATTTTTCTAGCCGTTGTCAGATATACCTGGGTAGGAAAACCTACCTCTTTAACCTTTTGTTGTTGTCCTCCCCCTCACCAGGATGGATAGTGTTAGGGACAGGAAGGGGGTGTGATGCCTTGCGGGGGGTGACCATCTCCAGTGACGGGTCTGATGCGCCTTCAGTGGTGCTCCACCGGTGCCAGCGGCCAGGGAGGGGACAGCGGGGACACCACAGCAAGGGGACAAGCCAGAGCAGAGCCGGTCCCAAAGAGCTGTTGGGAACTTGGGGTGGTGAAGCCCAGCCAGAGCCTGGGTTTGGGTGTGCTCAGACACAGATGGCTTCATTTCTATGTGGGTACCCGGGGCGGGCAGGTTGGGTACACGCGTCCCTGCCTGCGGAGAGGTCCGGTGGCGCCCGGGGGTGAGTGCTCCCACGTGGCCAGGCTGGCGTGGGCGGCTGCGGTGCCGATGGGAGCAGTGTATATTGTATTTGTACGCGGGCGCCGTTGGTGCAGATGGCTCGGGGCTGTTTGGCGAGTGGGTGGCCAGATGGACGCATGCGGATGGCTGTCATGTGGCGGTGCCTAACGTGGGGCGTGGATGCCTTTTGGAGGTTCGGCCGCTCGCTGCGGGGACGCTGGGGGATCCCTGCCTGCGGGTCCTGCCTGCGTGGCTCGGCCGTGCAGTGCAGCCCCTTGCCTTGAGCGTGGCGCCGGGCTCTTCCCATGCAGGTGGCTTTAAGGAGGCCATAAGGAGGAAACGGCCAACGTGGCTCACCCAGGGGCAGAGGGTATCATTGCACTCACAGGACGGCAGCGAGACGTGTCCCATCCCTCCTGCCTGTGCTCGTGGCTGTTTCCTTGAGTTGTGCATATCTGGATCTTCTCTGTGCTAGTACAAAGGGTAAAGCCTTGAGTCTCCCCGGCTGCCTGAAGTTGGCAGGGCTGGAGGAGACTGACAGCCGTGTAGGGCTTCCCCGAGTCAGGGCTGCTCGAGTGAAAGGGGCTCGGCAGCATCTCAGCTTGTGCCTTGGTTTTGCTGGGGAGCTTTGTGTTCCCCTCCGTGGTCTCAGGGCAGCATTAACCCACGGTGACAGCTCTGAGCAGCTCGGGGCTGCCCTGGCGCAAAAAAAAAATATTGCCACGTGCTGCTTGAGAAAAGTGGATTTGGAGCTGTTTGAAAGAGATGTTAAATATCCAAGGATGTACTAGGAACTTCTGGTGGACTGCAGCCATCGCTGCTCGCCCTGCCCTGGCTGCTGCACGGCCGGCCGGTGTGGGGAAGGCTCCGTGGCCCCCACGGAAGGGGTCAGCATCCCTAGCGTGAGCTTTGCTGCGGGCATCTTCCTGGATGGCAGCGACGTGTGGTGGGGTGCTGGGATCCGGAGTGTGAGCGTGGGCAGCCCCAGGGGCAGCTCGTTGGGGATGTGCAGGGGGTGTTTGCTGCTGGCTGTCACGCTCCGGCATCCCAGCAGCCGGAGAGATGCCCGGGGCCGGGGGGGACACACACATACACCTCCCCACGTTGCCCACGTGAGTCGAAGGAGTGGCGAAGGGGGGGGATTGAACCCGTTTGTTTTTCCTCCCCAGAAGAGACAGGCGAAGGAGACACCACATGTCGATGTGGGAGCCACGCAGCAGCCACCTGTATGTGGGCCGCGGGGGCGCGTGTCGTCTGTGGCTCCTGTGTTTTCTGTGCATCCGTGGGGCCGGGGGCGCACACTGCTCCCCTCCGGCCCCCTCGGCGGGGGGGGGTGGTTGTGTGCCCGTGCCTCTACTCAGTGTCCTCCTTTGCACCCCTGTTTGTGCGCGCGCGTGTGTGTGCCTTCGTGGTTTTGTGCGTGCACTTGTGGTTCTGTGTGTAGCGTGTGTCAGCGTGTGTGCCGCTACCCGTGGACGTGCAGCCGTGAGCTGCATCTGTACACGCGGGTGTTTCCGTGTGCCTCGGTGTGTTGGGAAGGGCACGTCTGTCTTCTCTAGAGCGTTTGTGTGCGTGTGTGTGTTTAGGGCACCGCAAAGGTTCCGCGGCGTAGCCCAGCCCTCCTGAGAACACACCTGCGGGAACTTAGAGCAGCCCAGTACAGCTCCTGCCCCCACCAGCAGCCAAAACCACTGCTGAAACCCCCAGGCTGAGGGATGTGCTGAGTGAGGGGCTGTCCTAGCACAGGGAGGGTGGGAGCCTTCTGTGCCCGGTGACATTCTCTGTTGCAAATGTCTCAGAGGGCCACCTCTCATTGAGAAAGGGCAGGTCTTGGACCAGCCATCTTTTCCCCCATCTTACTCTCCCCATCCCATCAGGACTGCCAGCCCGTGCCAGCCGGCTGGCCAAGCCGGCCTCCCCTGCACCTTCATTTGTACCATGAGGGCAGCACCGTGCTGAAGAGGAGCCTGGCTCCAAGGAGGTGGCAGTGGAAAGACATCCCCGGTGGAAGGAAGGACCCCCAGTTGCAGTGAGAGGGCATTGCCT
>JAHREE010000246.1:116438-132773 GCA_033628505.1 Tringa tobata | reverse complement strand
CCGCCTGCCGAGCGAGCCGCCGCAGGTTCCCAGCCCCGTTGCCTGGGACAGGCAGATTTTGGGGAGGCAGCTGGCAGCACGGTGGGCCCCTGCTTGGGCTGCCTGGCAGCGCTGGTGTTTAGTCTCTGCCACCCCCTCTCTCCCGCCCCGAGAGAGTCTCGTGGCTGGTTTTGGCCGCTCTGTCCTACACATCTCGGCACCAGCTCCAGGTGTTCTCTGCGCTAAACAACCACCATCTGACTCAGCCCCCCCCCCTCCTCCCTGCCGTGTGGTAGTATTTGATTTATTTTTTTTATATATATATATTTTTTTTTTTTTTTTAACACCATTGTGAACAAATCCCCAAGCAGTAAAGTCTGTGGGCGTTATTTGAGCAAAATAGCTGGAGGCAGAAAATATTCTACAATTACACATTCCAAAAAACCTGTACGGGGAAAAAAATACTCTGCAGTTAGTGTATTTTTAGGCTCAGGGAAAGTGGAATAAATATTTAACAGTAATAACAGCACATTTTTCCTATTTGAGGCACTTTACGAACATTCGTTATGTCCTACCACGGCCGTAGCCGTGGATCGTTATTAGGATATTCCCCATGTTTGAGGTCTGGTTGCCTCTTTTGGCCCTGTGGATGGTAGTCCCAGGTGTCTGGCTATCCGTGGTGGGTCAGCAGTCAGTCTGTCCCTCCCTCGCTGAGCCCACCCTGTTTGCACTGTTGTGCCTGACCTTAGGACCGTTTCCCCACTGAGGGAAAAGCTCCCAGGAGTTTCCAGGACCCAGCACCAACCCAGGGTGGTGCAGCTTGTACCTGCTCCTCCAGCGTGGTCGAGACCGCTGGCTGCCATGTGGTGCTCAGATGCCACCCGTGGGGCAGCAGAGGGATGGACGTGGAGTGGTTGGACTCGGTTGGTCCCAGGTCCTCCATGCTCCTGTCTCCGTGGCAGCTTAGCCTTTGCCACCCACCGCAGATCCTGGCCGGGGTGCTTTTCCATGGGGGGGTTGCAGAGGGAGGGTGGATGTCAGCTGCTTTGGGGGCTGGCTGTGCCAATGGTGATGGACCCCGGGGCAGGATCGGTCCCTGCAGTGAAGATGAGCAGGCAGCCACTTCCCCGGATCTTGCCTGGGAAGCTCTTGCCTGAATAACTGAGCCCTTTTTCTCCCTCCCCTGTAGGTTTTTGGCAATATCAAATTGGATGAGGAAAGCCACATTAACCGGCACAACAACTTCCGCAGCTTCCTGGGTTCCCTCATGCTCCTTTTCAGGTACGTAGCCATAAAATACTCATTTTGGAGCATCTTTGGGTGCAGGCGTACCAGGAGCCAGGCTGGGCAGGTTCTTGCAGCAGGCTGTTAGGTGGACATCATCTGTTGGTGCTAGTGACCAGCTGGGCAAACACATGGAGTTTCCTGAGCTCCTGTGGCCTTATTATTTTTTTTCCCCCTACCTTGTGCCAAAAAGGATGTCTGTCTCCCAACTCTTTGGACTGGCTGGCTGGGGGAAGTTGGCCCCCTGTGCCAGGAGCTACACCCTGGCATGGCTGGGCTTGTGTGGGTCCAGCTCAGCCGCTGCTGATCCAGTGCCTCGCTCCTCTGCATGCTGGAGATGTGTTTAATGTGGGCGGGGGGTTGCACAGCTTCTTGTGAGGTTTCTTCTGGGTCCGTCCCGTGCCACCACGACCTGCTGAGCGCAGCTGTGTTGGGTGCAGGAGTGCCACGGGAGAGGCATGGCAGGAGATCATGCTGTCCTGCCTGGAGGGCAAAGGCTGTGAGCCGGACACAACGGCAACGTCCGGGCAGAACGAGAATGAGCGCTGTGGCACTGACCTGGCCTACGTTTACTTTGTCTCCTTCATCTTCTTCTGCTCTTTCCTGGTGAGTTCCCCCTCCCTGAGAGCCCTGGGGGCCCTCTCTCATCATCCCCCTCCCCCCCAACCNGTGAGTTCCCCCTCCCTGAGAGTCCTGGGGGCCCTCTCTCATCACCCCCCCTTCCCCCCCAACCTTCACCCCAGCCATAGGGTCATCTCTGCTCCCCCTACCCCTACTTTCCTTTCTCTCTGCCTTTTTCCCTTTCACTTAGATGCTCAACCTGTTCGTGGCGGTCATCATGGACAATTTTGAATACCTGACTCGGGATTCCTCCATCCTGGGACCTCACCATCTAGATGAGTTTGTCCGGATCTGGGCAGAGTATGACAGAGCAGCGTGGTATGTAGCCAGCTCCTTCTCTCCTGAGCAACCTCTCAGAGTTGGTTTCAAACAGGCATCTCTGTGTTCTGCTGTCGGAAACCGGCTGCGATGCCTGGGATGGTCAGGGAAGGGCTGGTCTCACTCATGGTCGTTACACGGGCAGCAGCTGGTTCCTACAACGCCTGGTGTTACAGGCATCTTGAGTGATGTTCACAGTTTGCCATGGTGGTTATCCCGAGTGCTGGAGATTCCTACTCTTTCTCTCCTCTCCGGCCAGTGGGCAAGTCCCTCTCAGCCTCCCTCTCCATCCCCCTCCACCAGCTAGGTGCCTCTGTCCTGAGACTGGCTCCATCACCTAGTCCCAAGTACCCACAGCTCCCTGGTCAGAGCAGGGCTGAGTGTGGCTTGTTCCCAGCAATGGGGAGAATGCTGGGGGTCTGCTGGGCTCCTGCCAAGTCACCTCTGGAGGACCTTGTTGGGAGTGTGTTTGATGGGTTTGGGCAGTTGTGTTATTATGGTGGGAGGACTTTTTTTCCTGCACTTGCGCCTTTGCCGATGAGGGCCCCAGCAAACAGGGCTCCCATCTGCCCGCAGCATGTTCCCAGCAATGGGACAAGTTCACAGCAACCATTCATACTCCCGGTGGCCGGGCTTTGGCTCTGCTCCCACTGCTGCTGCAGAGGACCTGTTCTCCACTGCTCCTCATGGGGTGGTCTGGAGTATGCTTAGGGCAGTGTGGAGCACCCAGCACCTCTGGGAGCACATTGGCCCTCCAGTCATCCCCAGCACTATGAGGGCATCTCATGTGGCCCCTTCTTCCCTCCCCCAGCCCATTCACGGCCTCTTTGGAGCCATGACCCACCACCGTGGTGCCGGGGAGCGTGGGCAATCTTAGTTCAAGAGCCCTTGATAGCCACACATGCTCTCTTTGGAGACTCTTCACTGCTAATGTCCTACCCCTCAAGAGACCAACTCCAGACATTTTTCAATGCCTAATATCATCAGCTCCTGGCACAGGTTCCATCACCGTTTCTGTCCAACCCTGTGCAGCTCAGTGCTGGCCAGGTTCCTCCCTGTGTGGCCTCCTCCAGCACTCTTGCTGCTATGCAAGATCTCCATGGGCAACTGTGCCTTGTGCAAGGGGGAGAGGTCAGTATGGGTGACTAGGTGTCCTGATGGACAACTAGAGAAGGGAGAGGAGGTGAGAGCAGTGAAACATCCAGCTGCTTGGTGTGAGGCTTCTCGCCCATGGTTTTTGGGAAGGATTTCTTCACACCAGATGCTTCATTGACTCTCGTCCCCAATGTTGGTGGCCTGGGTCTCCAGGACAGTCACTGAAAAAGTATGCCTGAACTGTCCTGCCGATGCCATGTACCCCTCTGATTCTGAGAAAGCCCTGCTCTTTTGTCATGATATGTAACCAGTGGTTAGGGGATGTGCTCAGGAGCCGGTGGTGCTGAGCCCGTGGGGGCAGCCCTGGCCCCGGCTGCTGGGTGAGGAACGGGTGAGTACGTCTGAACGGGTCCCACCACCTGAGTGGGGCAGCAGTTCTGCATCCTGACACCGGGACCATCACGTGAAGGTCTTGGGGGGAGACCGCCCAGCACAAGGGGGGGCTCAGGGATGGGTTTTGCCCAGATGGTTGGGTTAGCTCTGGCCTGCGATGGAGAGGGGATGGGAGAAGAGCAAGGAGAAACCAAAGGCAAAGGCGCCGGGTAGGATGGTAACGCTGGTCTTTGCTTTCTCATGTGGTTTCCCTTCAAGCTTGTCTGAGGATGCCCAGGAGGCTGCAGCATGCTGCACCTCAGCACTTCCACCCCACACGGTCCCACTTCCCAAAGGGCTCTGGTCTGGAGTGGAGCAGGGAGCTCAGCATTCAACGGCCCCTACACCCTCTCCTGCCAGCTCTCCGCCTCGACTGCTTTGAGTGCAGGAGGGGTACGGGCTGTTTCCTGCAATGGCTGTGCCCAGGCCTGGAGAGATGTGCTTCTGTGGGCAAGAAGTGGTGTGTGTATGGGCGAGTTTGCTTCTAATAATGTGTACCCTTGGCAGAGTGTGGTCTGGTGGTCGGAGCGCAGGACTGGACCATGAGAGACCTAGGTGCTAGTGCCGCAGCCACCGGTCACCAGCTGGTCACATTATCTCTCGCCATCTCAGGTTCGCCAGACATTGGAGATACAAGTGACTCAGCTGCCAAGCTCCCTGGGACCTTGTGAGGACCAGAGAGTTGGCCGTGTGAGGGCAGGCTCTCTGGTGGTGTGAGAACTCCATCAAAAGGGCTCGTGATGGCTAGAACCCAACCAAGCTGCAGGCTCACCCCGTCTAAAATCCCAGCCCTCTCCCACCAGGCATAGGCGGCCAAGGGCACGATGAGGAAGGGTGATGGGCTGGTGTTCAGTGCCAAAACTGTCCTTCTCCAGGGTCAAGATGGGTCAGTGTGAGGAGGTATGAGCTGACTCATGGAGGAGAAGGCAGTAGCTGATGCTCACAGCTTTCACCTCTCTGGGTCTGACAGAGACAGAAGGAGAAGAGCCATGCACCCCCGGGGGTCTTGCCCCACGGGTGGTCCCAACATCCCCCGGTTAAGCTCTCCATCCTCCCCTCCACTCTCTCAGTGTCCTATTAACCCACCTGTGCTTCCTTTGCAGCGGCAGGATCTCGTATAAGGATATGTACAAATTAGTTCGGGTGATCTCGCCTCCTCTGGGCCTAGGAGAGAACTGCCCCTACAGGGTGGCGTGCAAGGTTTGCCTCCCAGTCCTCCGCCACAACCTGGCCACGGGACGCACCATCCACCCCTCCTTCCCACCCCGCTCCACCACCACCGCGCCTCCTGAGGGAACCCTGACGTTGCTTTCCTTTGAGTTTAAAGAGGTCTGCGGCCTCCCAGAGCCAGCAGCTGTCCCCCTCAAGGGGAGGCATGAGTGGGGCCAGGGGGGGCTCAGAGCCTCCTGGGGTGGGTTTTGACAAATTGCGTCCTCCAGCCAGCCCCCTGCCCCAGCCACCATCAGTGCAGAGAGCCCCCAAAGGGTCCCGGGCCAAATGTCACCATCCCCGTGTCTCAGAGTGACCTCACGTGGGAGCAGGAGGTTTTTTGAGGACTTAGAAGTGGTTTGTTCCTGGAGAGGAAAGTGGGGAGCAAAGGTAGGAGGGTGTTGGGGACTTTGCCGTTGTTTTGGAGAGTGAGGACTGGAGGGAGGATGAGGAGGCCAGGGTGACCCTTCTGCCTGGCGGACACCGTGCTGTACCCAACAGACTCTTCCTCAAATGAGGCACTTGGAGGACATGCAACAACATCTCTGGGGAGAAGGACTCTTGCTAGTCTTTCCCTTCACTTGCCGGATCTTCTTGGGAGGTGGTGTCACCTGGGCACATCTATGGAGCTCAACAGCTCCTCTTCTTCAGCTTGAGCCAAGCTCCCAGCTGCTGGCCATGAGTCCACAGCAACAATTTGGCCTCCTTGTGCCTCTCTGGCTTGCACTTTTTTAAAATTTATGTTATTTTCCGGTGACAATTGATCAAAATCCTCTGCCTGCCACCTTCTCCAAAGTGCCATGATGTCTGTGTCTGTGTCCATGGCATGAAAGGATGAACCACAGAGATCGTTCTTCCCTCTGCATCCCTCACAGGATCTGAGGAGGTGTATGAGGGAAGCTCAGACACCCCCAGTCCTTGCAAAGGAAGAAGGTTCCTTGCTGCAGCATGGTGTAGCCACCATGTTTTTTTCACCACATCAGAAATGCTTTTTCCAGCTAGCATCCCTGGAATGGGTCTGTCACCCTCCACAGATGGTCATGGGGATGATGCACACATTTGAAATCTTGAAGTAAACCACCACAACTAAGGCAGAGCAAGCAAGACAAGGTCTTGGATGCTCGGTCATCATATTTATGAAAAGGTATTTAGGGATAGGAGATTTCTTGCAAGAATCTCGGATAGCTCCTTTGTTCAAGGAGGGGCTCATTGCAATCTTTCGACTCTTCTCTGTTGGCAAAGGATGGTGGCTTTGCTGAGGACACTTGCTCAGGTCCCTACAGACAGAAGAGACCTTTAGGAGGAATTTCTAATCTTTCTTGATTGACATCAGGGCTTCACTGGGAAACACTGCTCTCCTAAGTTGGATCACCTGGCGCTCAGAAGGGTACCTGTAATGTCTCCTGGGAAGAGGGAGCTCTGCAGCATTCTGGGCTTTCTGCTGACTCTGTGGGATGGACAGAGCAGTGAAGGTGGATAGACTCAGGGGGAGGGGGAGGCAGAGAGAGTGAGACCATTTTCTGCTGTCGTGTGAGGGAGACCATACCCATCTCTTCCTTGTCTTACCTCCGTCTCCTCCTCCCTGTGCCTGGGATATTTCAAGGACATAAGAGATTTTCAGGGGTTCCTACTGCCCCGGCACAATTCCCAAAAGGCAACTGATGAAGAAAGAAAGCCCATGTGATTGTTTCATGTTGTCACCATGGTCCAGATCCCAAATGCCAACCCAACTTGCTAATCTTTCAGCTTGGTGAACCTACCCTGCACATCACAGTGCACAAGTTTGCCTTTCTGGAGCCCACACCCCTATCCTGCCAGGCAATGCGACAACGATGACTTGCAGAAACAAACATTCCAACGTGTTTATGGAGTGGTGGACAGCCTTCTCTGGAAGAGATGGTGCTTGGGCAAGTTCAGGATGCTGCATAGGGGTGCAGCTTGGTATGGAAGCATACCCGCTAAGCCATCCACAGGTGGGATAACAAAGGGGCATTGATGCAGGAAGAACTTATTGTGGAAGTCCAGCAAGCTCTGTCCTTATGCTGGGGAGAGCAGGTCTTGTAATCACATCTTGCTGGGACTGCGTCCTTACAACCAGCTCTACTCCTTGGGGCTTTCTCTGCCTTTCTTCAACCCATCTGCTTCTAGCAATTGTGCAAAAGTGAGCCAAGGAAGCGGGCATTACCTTTGCCCCCTAAAAGTAGCCCTAGAGATGGTCATGGGCCAGGCGAATGCTCCACTGACATTCATTTTATGTCCCTGTGGTCGCCTTTTATTCCTAAATCTATTCTCACATCACTTGCTATTCTGGTGCTCTGTTTCTAACAGCTTGGTAAGGCACAGCACTTATTTCCTAACCACATGAGGACAGATGTCCCCCAGATTTCCTCCTCCATCTCTCACAGGGTTCTCTCAGAGCACCAGGAGCGAGCCATTACTGCCTGGCAGTTTTACAGGCCACCCTGTGCCATAGCCACAGGGCACATCTCCCTCCAGACACAGGACAGATGGCCAACTCTCCCATCAAGGATGTGCCCGTGCTGGGTCCAGCTCTCGGGAGCCATCCTGTTCAGATGGATGTCATTGCATGTGCTTTCCTGCGCTTCAGTCCATGGGGATATGGTTTCTGGAAACTGCTGTGCTGCTCAAAATGCTTTAAGATCTCTGCTCTGAGAAACAGCAAAGTGCACAGCCCATCTGTGAGAATAGCACAGTTCTCACATAGTCCTTCTTGCTTACTGATGTCAACTCTTCCTTTCAAAGGAATGCATTCCTCCTTCACTGTGCAGAGAATCTCAGTACAAAAGACAGGCTCTGTCGGGTGCTGGATATGCTAAAATTCCCCCCGCCAGGAAGGATGGGTGGAAGATCACTGTCTTGCTTCTTTTTTTATACAAAGTTGTTGAGCATGTAGATTTCGAAGTCGTCTTCTCCCCTTCAGACATCTCGAGTCAGCGCTCTGCCAAGGTGCTGCTTACGGACTCCTGGACCTGGATATTTTCTCTTGATCATCCCACTTAATAGTCTCCAGTGTTGTTATCAGTCCTCTTTCCAACCCCTTCAGGTGTGTCAGGTCTCAAAGGGGATGGCTTGCCCAGCCTGTTCTGTGCCTTGCACTCCAAACAGCTCCCATTGCGGGTCGTCACCGTCTCTAGTCCACATCCAAAATGTGGGGACCTATCTTTGGGGGGGCCTCTTTGGCCAGGAGTCTGCTTCCCAACCAGTGGTATGCCCTTAGAAAGAGGAGTTATCTTCTTCTCCCCCCTTCTTCTCTGAGCACATGGGTAGGGAAAAGGCCAGGATACTGAGGGGAGTCCTTAATTTTTCGGCAGTGCCCTCTCTCCCAGGACACCCTGCCTGAGATAGGTTCCTCTCCAGCAGCATCCTCCCAGCCCAGCTGTAAGGGCCAATGCCTTTGCTGCTGTGAGGTTGCCCTTGCCCATTAATCACCCTGAGCGATGCCAGAGCAGGACAGAAGCCTGGCATGAGGGGAAGAAGAGGTAGCCGAGCCCAGGATTCCTGGGAAATGTACTTGAGGGGCCTCCTGGATGTGCAGAGAGAGGGAGACACAGCCCAAATATCTCAGCCTGGCAGAGGGCTCAAGGCGTCATCAGGTGGCCTGTTTTTGGTAGCATTCCTCACTGCAGCAACCCCAGGCAGGTTCTCACGAAGCCGAGGAGCGCGAGGTGGGGGTCCGTCCTAGCTGCCTCCCTTGGGAAGCCCAAATGAACCCCAATGTTGGAAGGCCCAAACAGCTGCCTCTGCTGAGACTCTTTAAACTCCAACCTGGTGGAACTTGCAGCCGCATGTGGGAGAGAGCCAGGGCGGGAGCATGGCATGTACAACTTTTCCTCCCGGTTTTGTTTTTTCAGCTGATTCAGCATGCCTTTTTTTGCACTGGTGCATGGTGGGAAAGTGGTCCATCCGCAGAGCCAGACGGAAGCAACTGGGCATCTTCCTTTGACAAGTGACCCTGGCCCACTGCCTTCTATGCAAGATGCTGCCTCCCAATTGCATAGACCTTATGAGCTGGGGATACACAGCCTTCTGGCTATGGGTTAGGTGGCCACGCAAAGCAATACCCAGGTCCCCCCCCCGACCCCAGGAGGGAAGACGCTACGGAGGCCACGCAGCACTGTGGTGCAAAGCACCCTTAACTCAAAATAACCCATGGCTTGAGTGCCGTGTATCTGATTTATACCACTCGCACACAGCCCTGGAACCTGTGGGACAAGTTGGGGGCTGCTGGAGGGCTTTAGGAAAGGGGTTGAGACCGGAGGAGGACTCCCAGACTGCTAGCGAGGCAGGCGCTTGAGGCCAGCAGCAGAGAGGAGAGGGGTGAGTTGCTTTCTGCCAGCATTCCTGGGTCTGTGTGAGCAGTGCTATAAATCCACATCAGGACAGTCTCTCATGTATGATTTGCCTTGATTAACGGGTTTCCTGTTCTTTTCCTGTTTGTCCGTTTGTTTTTTCTCTCCTGTTTTTCCTGTACTATTTTTGTTTGTACGTTTTTCTGCTCTCTGGGAATGCCTCCTCTCTCTCTGCATCTCCCTCCCTCCCCTTCCCCCTTCATGAGCAGTGGCCGAATCCATTACACTGAGATGTATGAAATGCTGACTCTTATGTCACCACCGCTAGGCCTCGGCAAGAGATGTCCTTCCAAAGTGGCCTATAAGGTAGATCAACCCTTCCTTCTACGGGGGCTAGAGCTGAGCAGGAGCTGGGGCTCAAGGGAGCTGTGGGAGGTGGGGCTGGGGGAAGCCGGGGAGGCGTTGGGGCATCCAACGCGTGTTTAGCTCACTCCTGGGGAGCACGGTTTGCTCAGAAGAGTCCTGGCCACGCTGGCTGGTCTTCACTGCCCACACACGTGATGCTGCTGTGGTCACTCCAAGGAGCTCTGGGGTGGAAGACCCCAGTGAAAGAAAAGGGGCAGGATCAGCAATAGTGTGGAAGTGGGAGGGTTAGGGAAGATGAGGCGAGGAGCAACCCTGTAGCACAGTTAGGAGAGTGAGATGTCCTTAGGAGCTCAGTGACCCAAGCTCATTCTGTGGGCTCGGAACCATCCTTGTCCCGGCCAGCGCAAAAACAGGGCTAAAGCCCATGGAGATGGAAAACAGGTGGGCAGCAAGGACGTATCCTGTAGGAGCAGCTCTGAAGTGCAAGAGACGGGTACATCAGCACGAGCTATTCCAAAGGTGGCTTATGCAAGGCGAAGCCAGATGCCTTCAAAAGGTGTCTCTGAGTTTTACCCCCTCTTCCTCCTGGGGTGGTGGCCGGCAGTCGGCTCACAGCACAGGCAGGGCACGCTCCTGGCCACATAGGCATGGAGCAGGAGCACGGGAAGCCCTGAAGGCCGTGGGGTGGGAGCTACATGGCTTTGCTGAGGGCAGCAGCTGTCAGGACGAGAGCTGGAGCTACAAAGCAATGCGTTGCCCAGGTCTGGAGCAAACTGAAGCTTTTCTTGGCCACGGGCTGCTGCTGGCAGCCCCTTTCAGCAGCGTTCAGGGCTGGCAAAGGGGGGCTTTCTGCACACTTGCAAACTTCCAGCTCTCACGTGTTAGTTCACACATCCATTCACCATCACGCTTTTCCAGGAAAAAATAGGAGGCTTGAAGGCAGGGAAAGGACATGAGAAGCCGGGTGAAAAGAAACGGGCAGGGAAGGGATGACCCAAGGTATTCACAAAGCAAAATATACTCTCTGGAAAGTGGATCTGGTCACTTCGGTTTGCACCCCCCCTGCCCAGGGTGGGGAAGGAGCATGGCGTGTCTAACCTGCCTTGGTTGCCCTTTTCTCTTTCCTTCTGCACTTTTTCTACCCCTCCTTCCCTTCCTCACCCTTGGATAATTTGGACCCTGTGCATGTGCTGGCAAACTTCATCTATCAAAGACGCAAAAAGGGAGCGCCAGGATGTAGCATGCTAGAGGAATCCAGCCGATCTGAGGTCCCTGAAGGTTAGGGACCCTCCTCTCCCCTGCCCCAGGTGGGAAGGGTCGAGAGCTGGAAAGCCAAATCACCCAGGAAGGGAAACCTGAGCCCCCCTCTCCCCTCTCTGAGCATTCCCCCTGATGCATCAGGTGTGTCTTCCCAAAAGTGCCGGGAGGTGCAGCCCCGGTGCCGTGGGGAGGGGGGCTCAGGGGCCATTCCTGGGGTGCAGGAGGAGCCCTGGAAGGCAGTGAGCCGGTGTCCTGGGGTGGAAGGAGCCGGGGGGGGAGGGGGGGCGGTGGCGGGGTGATCCTTGCCCTTCTTTTTTGGCTGTGCTGTTTTGACACTCTTTGTTGCTTTTTATTTTTTAATTTTTATTTTTTTTTTCCCTTTTGTTTAATGTTTAATTTCTTTTCCTCCAGCCTGGTCGATGTGTTTTTCGATATTGTTTTCCGTCCGCTGTTTTCTTCTCTCTCTTGCGCAGAGACTGGTGCTGATGAACATGCCTGTGGCCGAGGACATGACAGTCCATTTTACCTCCACCTTGATGGCGCTGATACGCACGGCCTTGGACATCAAAATTGCCAAAGGTAAGGTCAGTGGAGGAGAAGAGGGGACAGAGCCAGGAGGGTTTCAGAGTGACTAGCACTCATCCTTTGGGCAGGCTGACACAACATCACAGCCAAATTGGGGTTGGCCGCCCAGAGCCTGGCTTGTGGATGGAAGCGATTACCTTGAGCAGGCAAATTTCTGCCCCTCTCTATAAAAAAAATCCATTTCTTTAGGGAAGAGGTGGCCAGTTTTCTACTAGAAGTTGCTTCTAGAGAGCAGAAACAGCGTGATGTCCACTGTGTGAAGGGGGAGAGAGAGAATTCCCTTCCCTCCCCGTGTACAAAACCAAACCAAGGAGGGAAAAATTCGCATGTGCTTGGCTTCCTAAGGCTGGGAAACAGACATCTCTCTCTCAGAGAAGATAAAACATTCAGAGTGGGAAAACCTGCTTTGTTGTTGTTGCTGGAAACACTGTGATTCATCAGATCAAAAGCTCTCTGCAGAAACATGCCATTTTCAACACAATGTCCTCTGAGAACAGCTCAGCTGTTGGAAGAAAAACCCAACCCAGGGCAAGATAGCAGTGAAGGCCCAGTGCTGTGACAGCTCCTTGGGTTCAAGCCTCTCTAGATAAAGCACAGATTTGAACCCAGGTCTCCTACAGCTCAGCAGAGTTGCCCCAGGCTCAGGTGTCTCTGGATGGTGTGTGTTGACAGCTCCCTTTGAGCCTCGAGTCTTCCTAAGCTCAGCAAATCCCTTCGCCGTTGTCCAGAGAGCTCTGCTCTCCTTGCACAACGTTGCTGAGCGTTTAAGGATTTCAACCAAGTGGAGCTGCTCTTTCACCAGCACATGATCCGCTCACCAGCAAAGAGAAAGTGGGGCAGCAGCAGGTGTGTGTGGGCTGGAGTAGGATTGGAGCCGCAGAGACGGACCCAAGGCGAGCTTGAAGATGGCAGCTTTGAGTGGGAGGGCAGGGGATGGGGAGATGGAGGCACATATGGAAGGGATGGTAGGAAAGTTTCCCTGCGAGAGCAGGAGACCAGTCTCGCTGATGCAAGATGGCCCTTCCAGCTCCAAGAGAGCTGGTTGCTGCTCGTGAACCTCACTTCAGGATGGGAAAGGAGTGTTTTTCATTGGACCCTGGTTCCAGGTCTTGATGTATGTGGACCATTTTTTCCCCCCGCTGTTCAAGGTGGTGCAGATTGGCAGCAGTTAGACTCTGAGCTTCAAAAGGAGATCCTGACCATTTGGCCTCACCTGTCCCAGAAGATGCTTGACCTGTTGGTACCCATGCCAAAAAGTGAGTCTTTGTGGGGGTTGTTATCACTGCCAAGTTTCCATTATGCCTGCAGCAGAATTATTCCCAAAGGGATGTGGGGACCAGTGAGACCCATCCCCAGCTGGGGGAGAAGTGGGAAAAGGGTTTGTGTTGCTACAGGCTGGCTTCTGCCTTGCTCTGCCTGGCTGCTTGGGAACCCTCTTGAAAATTGCCCAGTTTGCAGTGATCTACTCCTGTCAAAACCAGTCTCCTGTAAATCATCTCTGGAGAATATAAGGGCAGGAGGCTGAGCATCACTTGCTCCATTACATATGATGATGTTATAAAGGTGTGTGTCTTGATGGTTTATGATGATGCTTGCAAGCCATCTCCATCCATTTTATCTCCGCATGGAGTGTCTGGGTGTTCATCTCTCCCTCTGGAGCGGTGAGCAGAGTTTGAAGGTCATCATCAGGGTATCCCACAGCAGTGCTCATCCTGAGATCCAGGCTGGTGCCTTCAGACCTGCTGTTTCTGTTAACACACGAGTGTCTCCACTTTGTTCCCTCTTGTGTTCTCAGCCTCTGACCTGACTGTTGGCAAAATATATGCAGCCATGATGATCATGGATTACTACAAGCAGAGCAAAGCGAAGAAGCAGCGGCAGCAGCTGGAGGAGCAGGTGAGGCTCAGTGAGGCCACAGGGTGGGTAGGATGGGGATGTTCAGAACACCCTCGCTGCTTCCTATCGTGTCCCAACCAAATCTGCAGCCAGCTGCATGAGATGCAGCTGAGGGATGAAGCTGGTAGTACAGAGTGGGGTTTGGTGACTACAAGATGTGCTTACCTGCATCCTCAGTCCCTGACAGTGAAAATGAGCATGCCGTCGCCTTCCCAAGCACTGGAGGCTTGGCTGGTGAAGCACTGGTTGTTCATCTGCATTTCCTACAGGCTCAGTTCCTTCCTTTCTTCCATACAGAAAAACGCCCCCATGTTCCAGCGCATGGAGCCATCCTCCTTGCCACAGGAAATCATCTCGAACGCCAAGGCTCTGCCTTACCTCCAGCAGGACACCCTCTCGGGCCTGTGAGTATTGCTGTGAGAAAAAGGGAGGCATTCCTGTCATTTTTCTGTTCCTGCAGCCATCTTTTTGTTCTCTGGAGCTGGCACTGGGATGCACAGAGGGTTAAAGAGCTGTCAAGAGCAGTGGAAACCCAGTCCGGGGCAGAAAGCTCCCGGCACAAAGCTTTTACAGGATTCCAGGTAGCAGGTGTGCCATCAGCAACACCAACAGCAGCAGGGGTGACCAAGGGGGACATCCAGGTATCTGCATGGATGTTCCTCTTGGAGGACCATCCTGGGACTAACTGCAAATTCTTTTACTGGGGGGGCTTGGTATGGACCTGAACCTCCAGAGCAGTTGAACCATGGGTCTCTGGGTGGTGTAGGGTCGGTGGGGGATCCCAGCACCCTGGCTGGTGGGAGTGAGATGGTGGAAGTTGCTGGCACTGCACTTGGTATGTCCCACTGCTGCTGCAGGACCTGGGGCACTGGTGTCCTCTCCTGCCTGGGCACCACTTCAGCTGTCCAAGGAATATGGTGTTTGTCCTGGAGGTCTCAGCCTCGACAGCCTCAGGGGCAAGCACAGGGTCTCTCCAGCTCTGAGCCACTGGAGAGGTGATACCCAGTGGCAGCAGCAGCTGGCTTGTGGCCTCTCTGACACTGGACCATCTTTGCAGGAGCAGCCGGAGCGGGTTCCCCTCGCTCAGCCCGCTCTCGCCACAGGAGATCTTCCAGCTGGCGTGCATGGATCCGGCCCATGGGCAGTTCCAGGAGCACCAGTCTCTGGTAAAGTCACACACTGCCTGGCGGGTGCTCACCTGTGGTCCCAGCAAGTGTGCTGGTGGGCATGGGGAGGTGTGGGGCTGCTGGCACAGCGGTGAAAAGCCACTCCCTGCCCCTGTGGCAGCAAGCACAGCAGGGAGATGGCAGACACTGGGTCACACGTGGATCTGAGCAGGGGGACAAACGTCCCCACGTGTCCCCCAGCTGGGGCTCTGGCCCCTCACCTCTGTCCAGGCACTGAGGACACAGCCAGCCCTGGACCAGCCCTGGTCAGTGGGGCCAGCCAGCAGCGAGTGCTTTTGGGGTGAGAGCCGTGAACAGGGTCCAATGTCCTGCAGTAAAATATCCTTCTCTTCACAGGCGGTTCTTTTTTCCACTGAGCGCTCATTTCAGTGGGTTACCCCGTGCTGAGTGATGGTATCTGATGTTTTCGGATTCATGTTCATTTTGTTGTCAGTGCTGGTGTCCCCGACCCCAAACTGATCTGTCAAACTGTCTCCAACGGGAGCACACCCCTCCGGCCTCACACACATGCCGGCCGGCAGCAGCAGTGTCTGTCTGACTGTCTGTGTGTGTATATATATATATACATATCTATATATATCTCTCTCTCCATGTCTGTGTGTGTGCGTTCGCGCACCACCCCGGCGCTTGTCGGATGCAGTGTTGTACCACTGTGCATCTCCAGCCCGGTCCGTGTCCCTGGGGTCCGTAGTACTCTGTGTCAGCTGTCTACCATGAAGGTGGGCATCCCCTGCCCTGGCCACCCCGGCCACACCGCTCTCCTGCCGGCAGGGAGGTGGCAGATGAGACTCCCCCCTTCCCCATAAAGTCAGCCTCCTAGCAGATCTCCAGGATCGCTCCCTGCGCGTCTCCTTGACGCCACGTCCTGTACAAAAGAGCCCCCTAAATTGGGAATTAACCAAAGTCCAAAGGTGCCACAGGTGGTGTGCTTTCTTTGAATGGGGATGTGGCCAGAAACCTCTAAACCTCAGGGAGAAAATCCCATGTGTTTGTCCCCTTCTGGCAAAAGGAGGAGTTAAAGCCCAGGCAGTCAGGACATCACCAGATCCAGGCAGGGTTTCCGCTGCCACTGAAGAGGTGCAAGGTGAATTGGCCATCAGACAAGCCTGGAGCACCACGTCTGGGCTCACCTGCAACGGATCGTGAATTGGATCTTATTTTTCAGTGGCAACGTGACGGATGATATATCTTAGACTCCCTTTTTGGCCTGCTTAAATTCTGTCCCCAGTTGAGCAAGCAGGGCTGTCCCCTGCAAATGCTCCAACCCCATCCCAAGAGCTTGGCTGTGTGTTTATTTCCAGGAACCAGAGGTTAGGGAGTTTCAAAGAGTGCAGCCCTCTAACCGTGGCAACTACCTTCCCGTGGACACTCAGGACCACGCTGTCTCTGGGAGGGCCTCCTCCATGCCTCGTCTCACTGTGGATCCCCAGGTAAAACCAAGCAAAGCCCCCGTGGGTGCCGGGTCCAAGAAAAGCCTACCAGGTAACACTGAGGCTTCTTTCCACACTGAGCAAGTCCTGCAAGCCCCACAGCTTCCCCAATGCCCCGATACTGAAGCATCTCCCCATCTTTGGGGTATTGCATAAGTAGGAGAGCTGTTGTTCCCCTACATGGGGGGCACCAGCAGCAAAGAACAGCTGGGGTAACGATCTCCTGGCTCATGTGGGAGGTCCATGGTGCAGCAGGGCCATACCAGGAGGTTGCAGGGTCCCCCCTCAGTGGGACACCCCTGCTTTCCTCCAGCCGTGGGCGCTGGTTGAAGTTCAAGGAGTGCCAGCCCAGCTGTCAGATGA
>JAHREE010000246.1:84560-111444 GCA_033628505.1 Tringa tobata | reverse complement strand
GGTGGGGGGCAGGGAGGGGGCACGTTTCATGCAGATTTCAGGCTTTGGGCATGTTTCTTTCCTGGGCTGCAGAAGGGGGGCCAGCCAGCAGTGTGTGGCAATGCTGTGCCCTGGTGGCATGGGCTGGGGCAGAGCCCCTCGGGGTGCACCCCAGGCGCGGCGGTGGCGTCCAAATCTGAGCTTTTTTGGCACGTGATTGATTGCCATTTGGCTGCGTTTTACTAAGGTACAGAAACTGCGGGAAGCAAACCAGAGCCCCTTTTACCTCGGGGGAGGGAGGGAGGGGGCAAAAATGTCCTGCTCCTGTCCCTCCTGCAATAGCCGCAGCCCTGCTCCCGCGGGGAGAGGGCAGGCAGGGACCTGCGGGGACAAGGTGGCACCTCCAAAGCACGCCTCTGAAACCAAAAACAACCCCCAGGAGAACCATGGAAAAGACTGTGCCGAGGGGGAAGGAGAAGCAGCCCCGAGGTGCCACGGCAGCCCACGTCTCACTTTTCAAGGCGCTGGACTCACTTTGCTGCTGTACGATCTCTCGTCTGTGGCTTTTTGGACATCTTCTTGGCCTCCTGGACAGCGGGGATCTGCCACTGCGTTGTCGGTGGCTGCTGGCCGTGCTTGACCATGGGAGGGAGGATGAGAAAGCAGGGGATGTGTTTCAACCTCTACTTGCACAGGACAAGCCCCTGCCCAGGCAGGAATTCATCAGTAGCATGCAACTGGTTCCCAGCTTGGTGCTGGGACTGGGCTTGAAGCCCTGCAGAGCTCCTGGGAGGGTGTGCAGGGAGATGAGGCAGCCCTGGAGCACGAAGCCCTGCTGTCCCCTCCGGGCTGGCCATCCCAGCCCCATCCTCCTGTCCCCCTTGAGGTCTCGGAGGGCAGAGCCCCCCCAGTGTGGGGCTGGTGGCTGCTGGGGCCAAGGGAGGGTGGGTGGGAGATGCTCTGCCTTTATCCCCCAGGCACTGGGGTGGAATGTTGTACCATAACATGCTCGTTCGGACCCAAATAGGGAACCGAACCGACCGATGGCGATGTACATCTTCAATGTTTTTTGTCAAAAGGAAAGAAAAATAAAAAACCTTGTTGTAAAGAACCACCACGGACCCCGTCTCATTGGGATTCCCCCCGTGCTGGTGGGGCTGCGGGGACCCCAGGTGAGAGGCTGGACCCCTGGAAAAGGTCCCCATGGCAGGGAGGGAGCGGCACACAGCCTGTGTTGGGCAGCCCCATCATACGAGATGGGGTGTTCCCCAGCGTGGGCACAGGGGACATTCCCTGCCAGTGCTGCCCTGGCAACCCTGTGGTCCCCAGGCGGGATGCTGGGCTGTGAAGGAGAGAGGCAGGGAGCACATCTGGAGAGGGTTGTCACCCTGGGGAAGCTGTGGCTCATGCCTTCCAGACACACAGGGGCACTGGGGGGCTGGTGGCACTGCTCGGGGGGCTGGGGCCAGGAGCCTGAGGAGCTCTTGACAGCGGCACCGCAGCAAACTGGTCGGAGGAAGCTGAGAGCATCGTGGTGACATCGTATCGCCAGATAAATGCAAGGGAGCACCAGCCTGTAAAACAAGGACTTGGAAAACCTGCTGGGATCCATGTCTTTGGGGGAGTCCAACAGCTTGGCCATCCCTCCACGCCTGTGCTTGGGAGATGTCAAGAGGATTCAGATGCTGTTGCCTGGTCCAGAGCTCACGGGTGAGTCGTCAAGCAAAGATGCTGAAGTCAGGTTTTATATTTTCCTTTTGCAGAGCTGTTTAAAGCACAAAAAGTTCTCCGGCAGTCAGAGACGAGTCAGCAGCCTGCGGCAGTCTGCAGGCTGAGCATGGGTGACAGGGGTATTTTATGGCTTTTCAACAAGCCTCTTCTTTTTTTTTTTTTTCTTTTTTTTTTCCCAGCAGCGGGAGGGTGCTGTGCCAAGAAGAGCTCAGGAAAGGATGAAGACCACTTCAAGCTGAGCTGACCTTGTGTGTCTCCCACGCGCTGCTGCCCCTCTCTGCGTGTGCCACCAGGGACACGTGACATATAGGAACTGGTTATATATTGCTTTTCACTTTCTGCACCTTTATTTCCCTAATGCTGTCAAGTTTGGTTTTCAACTCTTCTGGTCATGAAGTGCTAAAAAGCAGGTTTTCAGTAGGAGGTGTACAGGCTAGGTAAGGACACCTCCCAGGAGATGGCCCAGCTTTGAGGGCGCTTGCCCAGGTGATGGATGCAGTGACAGCCAGGGGCTGGGGGCAAAGCCCAGCATTTTTCAGGCTAGGGAGCACCTTGCTATTTTATAGCCCAAAAAGTGATCTGCACTCCTGACTGTGGGGAAGGCTCTGTGGGGCAGTTATGCCTTCTTCACCACGGAGGGCTTTGCAATGGCACTGGAAGCAGTTTGAGAGGGGCCCCTCCTGTGTGGGCCAGAAATCCTGCATTAACCTTTTTTTTGAAGTGTCTTAAGTATGAACTGCCTCAAATGCTTTGAAAGCGGGACTGAGTGTGCAGGTCTCTGATGGACATCCCATGGAGCCCTGCCTGGCAGGCTGGTGCCAGGAGGAGAGATGGATATAGCCAGCTGGGTGCTTAACCTTCTCTGCTGCCTTTCCCCAAATCTCCCAACGTATGTGGGGCCGTGGCAACGATACCTGGATCAATAGAGGGAAGGAAAGAGAAACTGCTGCTGCAAAACAGGGAACCTTCGCTGTTGCAGAGCCAGGGCTCTGCCTGGCAGGCGGCGAGGCTAAAAAAAGCCCCTTGACAAATGGAACAGAAAGGTTAAAATTATCTGTACATCATCTGAATAACAATGGCAATGCAGATTGTACCTGCTTATAATAGCTCCAGGAGACAGGGGATAAATCGGGAACAAAAGTACCCCAGAAACAGATGCTGCTGGCTCACGCCTGGCAGAAGTGCTGGGGCTGCTCCTCCTCGCCGGGCGATGGGGAGCTGCGGGGGACAGGGCCACCAGAAGCACCAAAACCTGGCCTGTGTCTGCTCCCCTCGCCTCGTCCATGGGTGCTCCAGGGCCCTTCCAGCCTCAGGTCCCAGCGGAGCTGCCCCGGTGGGCTCCCGGAACGTGGGAGCAGTCCCTGCCTGCAGCAGCAGCAGCACAGCGAGTGTTGTGCACAGCGAGTGTTGTGCACAGCGAGTGTTGTGCACAGCTAGTCTAGCATCCAGGCGTCTGACTGACATCATTAACAGTCCCTTTTCTGGGACTGCTGCAAATCATCACCCTGTAACCCGGCTCTTCTTCCTGGAAAAAGATCCTTCCTGGGAAGTGGCATCATTTTGTTAGATGTTTTTTTTCTCCCCGTGTCTGCCCTGTTTTCCTCCTACTGCCCCCTGCAAAGCCAAAGGAAGGCACAGGGCAGTGAGTGCATCTGTAACACCACAGGACACTGGCTCTTCCCTAAAGACTCCCCAGATTATTTTTACGGCAGGATGCCAGCAAATGTGCAACCCTGGGGGGATGTGAGGGAAGCCTGGCTCCAGTCCTTGAGCACTCAGACACCTCCTTGGTCAAACACCTGGCGATGACCACCCTCCTCCCCACTCCTTTCATGAAGCTGTGGTGTTGCCCTCCAAGAATCTCCAGCAAAACATGGGAAACCTGGATGTGAGGCTGCTGGAGTCAAACCCAAGCCCCTGGTAGGAGGAAGGGACAGGGAAACTTGAAAGAATGAAACTTTTATCTTTCTTTTTCTAGTCCCAGCGAAGTGTTTAAAATCCACACGTACGAGGCTGAGTGGGCAGGGGTTTGCTCCCTCTGGGGACACAGCTGATGGCTCGGAGGGGAGACTTCGGGGGTGGCTCTCGTCCCCCCCGCTTCCCTTTCCTTACTCCGGTGGTACTTACAGCGTGCTCTCCCGGTGCCAAGGATGTGTGTGGGCTCTGAAGTGGGGCTGGTGCTTACTCATGCCGGGAGCCACGTGGCGTTGCTGGCTCGCTGGCTGGCAGCGCCGACAGTTCCACGGGCGAGCATCCCCCACCACGGCTGAGCATCCTTCCCCCGTGGGCAAGCACGTGCAATCACTGCTCCTTTCCTGCACCGTCCTGGCTCCCCAGGGAAACGGAGACGCTCTCACCGGCGTTGTCCTCCCCGAAGGGCTTGAACAGCCTGGCCTGGTTCAGGATCCCTATTTGTTATTCTTCTCATTTATTTATGTGTCTTAACAAGGATCTTTCTTGCTCGGTGATGTAGTGCTGCGCATCCTCGCTGGCTGTGTTTGCCAGACCCCATGTGAGCAGGTGAAATGATGTGGACTGTCCTGGAAGTTGGCCCCTAACAGTGCGTGGAAGAGCCAGCTGGCAAATGCTGTCTCCCAAGAGGTTTTTTGGGAGCTGCTTTGTGTCACCTTTGGCTTCAAAGGTGACAGGGAGTGACGGGATGGCTATTCCCATGGGTTTGTCTTGTCTTGTCTTGGTACCTGCTGTCCCATCTCCTGGTTAAATGCCACAGAGCAGAAAAGAGCCTGCTGTCCATTTGCCTTTGCTATTTCTGTGTAGATAATTAAAAACCCCAAACCAACACAATTCTGCTTTCTAAATGAATGCAGAAAGCGTTAATTGCTCTCTTTCCCCAGCTGCCATCTTCCTCTCACCTCAACAGGGCTCTGCAGGTGCCAGGCACCCCTGGCAAGGAGCAGCTGAGTGCCGGGCAGGCTGGGCAAGCGGGTGCAAACCCAGCAGCAGTGATCTGCAGCCAAAACCACCTGGTGCCCTCAGCTCAAAGCTGTTGCAGGGCTGAGAGCTGGATGTCTCTGCAGTGGTCCAGCACACGAGCAAGCTGGCGTGATGGATGTGATGCACCCGACAGGCTGCTCCACCATCCCAACAGCCTTCAGCGGAGGTACCAGTGCCACTTGGGGTGCAAGGGAGAGAGAAGAGGGGTAAGGGTTAAAGATGTGAAGTTATTTGCTAAAGCCAGGCCTAAGCTAGACTCTCTCCCCCTCACATGCACCCTCCCCTGGGAGCCAGTCAGTCAATTTATGGAGCAATCTGCCATCGCTGATGTGATTTGCAGATTGATTTTCACAGCTCTGCATCATGGACATTGTGAATGATGGGGGTTTTCTTCCTTTCCAAAAGGGGAGGAGCAGAAGAAGGAAATAAATCTGAGGGTTATACCTCCCAGCGGAGTTTAATCCTATGCTAAACTCAGCAAGAGGTGCCTTGGAAAACACAAGGGCTTCAGGCCACGGTGTTGCACCTCTGGGTTCTCTGGACAAAGCATGGAGTATGCAGGACATCAGCCAGAGCCACAGCTCCCAGCTGCCCCCTTCTCTTGGCTTCTCAAGCGTTGACAGGGGCTTGCAGATGGCCTTATCATTTCATTGCTAATTTATTTTGGAGGGGGGGGAAAAAAGTGCAATCAAGCTTTTTTTTAGTTTTTTCTCGCTGTTCAAAGGGCGGGCTTCATTTACACAGGCATAATTTTTTAAGGGCCTGTCCCAGCTTGAGCCCCTGTTCCTCCAGCATGTGATACCGTGCTGTATCTGCAAGTCTCACCCCCCCGTTAGCAGCTCGGGGTGCGTTAGGAAACCAGCGTGAGCTGGAGTGCGAAGGAGCTGCCAATTAGCAAAGCCTCCCCTGCCCCTTGGCAAAGCCTCGTCTTACACCTCCTGGCAGGAATAGCTACAGCTGCTCTCTGCAGCAGAAGTGAGAGCAGAGGGGGTGCGATGGTGGGGGGGGAAGGGGGGTGGGCAATGGGACAGGCCATGAATCCTTGCATCTTCTCAAGGACACAGCCTCGGGTCGCAGCCAATCTGCCCAGGCTCTCCGCACCAGTCCTGGAGACAGGGGCTTTGCTGTCATCTCCACGTCCCCAAATGCCCGGTGTCTCCAGCCATTCGTGTCCCACGGTGGGTGTACCACCCCACTGGAAGGACAAATATCCTTGTCCCCAGGTCTCAGCGATCACTTAGAGGTGGAAGATGTGGGTCAGGCAGCAGGGAAGAAGAGCAAAAGAGGGTGCAAGACAGGCAGAGAAAGCCAACTGTGCCCACCCGCTCCTCTTTGCTGCTTGAGGACAATTATGTGACAAGTGTTGGCAAATCCCTGCTTCACCTGGTGCTGGTTTGGGAGGAGGGACATCTTCCCACCCTGCACCGAGTGGACTGGTGCTGTGGAGAACCAGCTTGCTTTTCCATGCTTGCAACATCTCAGCAGCGCCGGCAGGGATTAAGACCTACGGCTGACGGAGAGGCAGGCAGATGGGATTATCAGTCACATGTGCCACCACTCTCCTCTTGTTTTAGCCTCTTTTTTTTTTTTCCTGTATTAACTCCTCGAGTGGGTTTTCAGCCTGTGCTAGCGACAGCGATTTGACGCTTGACACAATCGGCTTCTTCCCGCTGCCTGTGAGATGCTGGTGGGTGTTTAAACATACCCAACGGGACACTTCTGAGCAAGGCTGGCCGTCCCCCGCATCACACCCCAGGAGCATCCCAGCAGGAAAGCCTCCCTGGGCGCTGGAGAGCCCAGCACCTCGCAGGGGAAAGGCCTTTGCAGCTTGTTTGCCTGCTCCCACCAGGGGTTTATGCTGTCCCAGATGCAGCCCACCACCATCTGCATGACACAAAGAGGCTGACCTGCCTCATCACCTTTGCTAGTTTTCCCCTCTCCTGCATCATTCTCTTTGCTACAGTATTTAGCCATCCTTGCTCTAGGAAGAGCTTTGGAGATACACCCTGGTGACAGCAGCTAATGGTTGGGAAATCATCTCAGCCACAGCAGGGCAGCTTTTGCCAGACCTCCTTCTCCTTCGCGTTTGCTCCCTGAACGTGCCTGCTCAAGGAAAAGGGGTGATAGAGATGGCTAGCCCAAAGCTGGGGTTAGCTGCCAACTCTGGGTACTGCACACCAATTAATACCAACACAGGCTTGTTCTATGATTACCTGTCACCTCTGGATGTAAAGCTCTCGCTGCCCCCTGGACCTCTGCCTCCACCACATCCCCGTGCTAGAGGGAACCCTTCAAAATATTCAGCCAAAGCAAGAGGACTGTAGGAGGCTGTAGCAGAGGGAGATTTTGGAAATAAAATGTGCAACTGGGATTAGCTGTTCTCAAACCCTGTTGTTTGCACTCGCTGCATGCACACACCTTCTGCCAGCACACACGTGCCACCGCAAGGCTCATGTGGTTTGGAGGCAGAGCTGCTGCCACCAAGCGTGCCTCCAGGCTTCCCATGACATGCTCTGCAAAGGGTTTGGAGCCAGCTCCAAGCTCAGATGCCTGTTCCCAGCTGTGCAGATGCCTGTTCCCACGTGCTACAGTCCCCAGGTGTGGCCTATGAGCCACCTCTTAAACAGTGGTGATGAGGTTGAGGGGCTCTCCCTGCCCTTCTCCTGGGAGAGCTGCAGGCAACCACTACAGAGATGGGTCTGTGCTTTGGCCAGGACAGGCTTCCATGGTCTCTGAGCCCAGTCCTGCTCTCAGGTGAGGAAACTGAGGCACAAGATCACAGGGCTGAGAATAGCAGTTCCTAGTGGGTTGGGCGTTGCTCCTCTGCTCTTGGCAGGAGTTGGTGCTCGCTGCCTGAATACTTTAATCATGTTTCTTAAAGTTTCCTCCTGTAGAAACCCCTGTCTGCTCTGCTCGCCAAGGTTACCTGGTGGGGGATCAGAAGGCTTTCAGCCAGGACTGTGCTTATTGGGGCCGACCTGATGTCCTCTGTCGCTACCAGGGCTCTAACCTACCCCTTGGGCCAGCCTCTGCATCCAGGGAAAAGTGTTAAGGCATATTTTTGGACACAAATGACTACAGCTCCAGTGAATTAACTCAAAGATGTTATTACGGGCCATGAAAACAGGTCAGGTTTCAGTCTGGGAAGGAAGCAGATAAGTAATGGGCCGCAATCATCTGCTGGCTGAAATCAGGCCAGAAAAAAATGTTTTTTTCCATACTCTGCCCCTTCTCTTGGTTTATGGTGCAGGGGGATGGCTCCACCACCCCTGCGTAGCGCTGTGGGTGGTGGGGAGCTGGGAGGATGCTGTCCCACAAACAGACTGGGGCAGTGGAGGAGCTCCAGCAGTGCCAGGAGGGAGCATGGCTCTTCTCCCAGCAACAGAAACTTATTTTAGCTGGGAAATTGGAGGTCAAGAGGACTAGACAGACCTCCCCGGCTGAATTTCACAGTCATGAGTAGAACAAGTTGTTGATTTTGCCAATGCTGCCATAAGGAGACATGTTGCAGACGGAGAACGCTGTATCCTCCGTTCCTGACAAACGCCTGTCATGATAGCTTGAATATAAAGCAGGGGCTTAGGCAGGGGGAGCTTATTCAGTGTTTATTTTTCCACAAATTCATGTTTCTCTGTAGATCATAAGAACTTCTAGAAACCCACAGCAAAGCTCGGGCTCCCACGTGCACAACAGAGATGCAGGAACGAGCCCCATCACTTGTAGACTGGGTCCTGCGGAAGAGAAAAGTAAGCAATGGTGTGTTAGCATCCTCATCATGCGGATGCAGGTAAGCACAGAGGATGGCAGAGATATTCCCATAAGGCACCTGGACCGGATGGGCCTGGTGCTGTGTGGTCCTACAGCGTGGAGCCTTTTCTTGATGCCATAAAGCTGAGAGGCCATGCAGTGACACTGCTGGCCAAGCCACCAACCTCTCCACCCCGGTGTCGACGCTGTGGGCCCCTGCCAGGATGTGCTGTGGGGAGGAGGGAGGGCTGCTTTTTGCCAGGGTCACTGAGGGGGACCCTCCTTGGTGTCCTCCCCCTGCTCAGCTCAGCTCCTGTGGCCTCTTTTCCTCAAGCAGCCTCTTTCCCCTTATTTCTCACCATTTTCTCCAGCAGCCCCCCCTGCACTCCCAGGGAAAGGATTTGCTCTTAAAACAGGTTGTTCCCTGGCAGCATCCACCACCGCTCCTCGGTCCTGGCAGTCGGAGAGGTGAGACAGACAATGGCAGGACCAAGGGGACAGCTGAGAGGTGAGTGGTAAAACTGCAGATAGATTTATTTCAAAGTGCAGCTGGAATTTTAGCTCGTGCCTACCCCTGCGCTGTGTGCCTGACGTGGGGAGAGATGTGAAACGCGGCTCTTGTTCAGAGCCTGGGAACAGCAAAATCTCCCTTGAACAGCCATGTTTTAATTTGCATTTCTGGGGCTCTGGCAGAAGCCCGAGTCCCGTGGTGCACTCAGGAGTGGATGCACTGAGTGGCCACGAGTTTCTGTATCGCTGACCTGCTGGGGCAATCTGGGCAGTTGGCAGGGCCGATAGCTCTCCTGGTGTTAGCACAGCAGTGCTGGTTGCAGTCAGTGGCTTGGGAACTCGGGGGGGGGTGGACCAGCTGGTGCGATTTATTTTATTATTATTTTTTTTTAGTGGGTTTTGGTCTATTAATCCACATCTCAGCTTTGCTTGACTTCTTCGGTGCCGCGGGGTGAAGGGACTGCAACGCGGGATTAAATGTCGCTGTGCGATCGAATGGGTGACGGGTGTAGGAAGAAAGGGAGGGCAACAGCAAAACGGAGGGGAAAGAGCAGCAGGGCTGGAGGTGATCCATGCAGACCCTGGCCTAAGAGGAACCATCCCCAGGAGCGTGAGGAAGAACTCCTCCTAGAGGAAAGGAAAGGAGGGAGCTGCCACCCAGCAGCTGCTTTTTCACGCTCCGTGGCAGAGCTGCGGTGCTCGTGCGTAGAGCTCGCACGGTCACGATGGCAGACGTCTGCAAGGGGCTGTCACTTTTGCACCAAAAGCTCTCTCAGTGCTCCTCCAGCCCTGTCAAGAAGCCCCGGGCTCACTGCTGCCCTAACAGCCTGCCTCTCAGCGGAGATGGGGCTCCTGGGGGTGGTGCCATCTGGACGCGCAGGAGGAGACCACCTTTGCTCCCTGAAACATGTCAGCTCAGGGTGGGAGAGGCGAACCTGATTTTGTGGGGGCAGGGATAGCCTCATCGATGGAAGAAGGGGGTTTTAAGTAGAGGTGGTTATTGAGTCCTGGGCGTCGGGGCTCTGGCTCCGAGCAGGAGTTACCTGCTGACGTGAGGTCTCGGGTGGTGGAGGGATCAGAGCGTGCCTTTGGTGGGAGCAGATGCTCACGGGCAGCTTGCTGGCTGGCTGGCGAGGCAGCGGTTGCCTGCCCGTGGCAGATTGAGCTCACCTGGCACGAGGCTGGCTCCCTGCAGAGGGGTTGTTTGCATGCCTGGTTGGCTGCCTGTGCCTCGTGTTGGCTGCTGTGATGCTCCCCGGGGCGAGGACGACTGCAGCTATTTCGATGAAACCTAAAAAAAAAAAAAAATAAAATCCTTCCACGGGTAATCAAAGTGCGCCCGGCAATCGGCCCACGTTCTGCGACTTGGTCAAGTCTGGGATGTCATGAGGGTCAGGAGGTGCATGCAGCATGTTCCAGCCAGAAAAGCCACACGGAAGTTTGCGTGGCTTCCCCAGTCAACAAAAGAGGCTACGTGACAATGGCTTTGGAGCTGCAGCTGAAAAAGATGACTCAAGGTACTCCATGAGGCTCCAGCAGCCGTGTGAGCTCACCCAGAGGGGGCTTTGTGGAGCAGCAGGGCAAGGACCTCCTATGAAAGGGGATTCTGGCATTTTCTAAGCTCTCCAGCAGCTACAGCCATGAGTGTCTCGTAACAGCCTCTCCCACAGAGACCCCAGTGGCTCTTTGGCAGTGATCTTTCGGCGCTGAGTCAGGAAGAGGAGCTCTCTGGGCTGAATCACACACCAGCAATCACAGCCTGTGCCTGACAACCTGCTCATCCAGGTGTGGGTCCTACAGGGCTTTGGTCACTTCAACTGAAGCATTCAAGTGAATACAATGTCTGTGTTTTTTAAATGAAACCTGCTCCTTCTTCCTTTTGGTCTGCTGCACTTCCAGCTGTCCCCATGTGTCTGCTAAGTGCTAGGACTGTCACGGATAGATGACCCAGGCTCACGGCTCTCATTCCCCGGGAGTACCAGCTGCTGCCTGGAGGGCCAAGTGGCCCGAGTTTCTGGTCTGTTCTCTGTGATGCCGCATCTGTGTGGGCATCGTAAGCCTGGGGGGGATGTGCAGAGTGGTTTGTCCTCGCCCTTTCTGCAGTGATGCTCTATCACTCTGCAGGTATCTGTTGCCGTGTATCTACTTGGGTGCTGACCTTGCAGACCGAGCCAAAGGTGGATGAATGTCCTTCTTTCTAAGGAGGGGCTATGCAGAGGCAGCTCTGAGGCCCTGCCAGTGGAGAGCATCTCTTGTTTTGCAGGAATGCAGAAGCCAGATGATTTCTCAATGTGCCCAGCTAAGATAATACCAAATAATCTTGTTTGCATTTTAATTTCCCAGCCCTGTCTGGAAAAGCTGATACACCACTGTTCTCCCCCTCCGTGGGCGGTGTGTGCCTGCGAACACGCTTGTTGGGAGTGTAGCACTAGTAGCAGTTGGGCTTAACCCTGGCTGCCGCTCTGTCTGCCAGGAGGAGTGGGATCAAAGTGACATCGAGGGCTCCAGGGTGGCCAGGAGAGTGTTAGTGACGGTGAAGGCTGACCCACTGGCTGGAAGGTGCAGCAGGACACTTGGCTCCTCTTCTTTGTGTGCTTCACAGAGGCTGGATGCGAGCGGTGGCCGCCTCCTGTCCCCTCCCCAGCGAGGCTTTCCTGTGCTGAGATAGTGCCCAGCTCCATCTGGTTGTTTTTCCCGGCTGGTGGAGCTGAGTCATTGCTGTTCTTCAAGGAGAAGGTTCGTTTGCCCCCAAACGGTCTGTCTCCCTTTGCGGCAAAGCCCGTGTCCCTCTTGAGACTGCTGTAATTTTCTTCTTGTGAATCCGTGGGTTTCTTTAGCTGAGGAATTTGTTTGCCATCCATACATCCCTGTTCCGTAAAAACGGCCAATTCTCTCTGGGGATGTTCTGTTAGGAGGCAATGTTACACCTTTGTTCACGGATCAGCCCAGTACATGCATCTGAGCGTGGGAATAAAACCCATCTTTGGCTCCCCATCAGAGAAGCAGGCACTCCTCGAGGCCCGAAGTCATCCCATGGGCTCCCAAATGTTGAAGCTACGTGCAGGGGAAGGAGCTCTGCTTTTGGAGGAGCAGGCGTGCGGATGAAAGCAGTGCAGGTTGTGACCACATCCTGGTGTGAGCACCCCTTGGCTCAGACACGTGCCCTGGGAGTCCACCCTCGCCAGCTGGGTGCCAGCACCCCCGATCCCAATCCCCCTGCCCCTGCCCTGGCAAGGCTCTTGGGTTTTGTTTACCTTTCCTCACGACAACATCTCACGGTCTAAGAAAGTCTCATCTATTTAATTCCTTCTTTGCATCCCCTTAGGTACTTTACCAAATGTGTGGGGCCAGCATATCTCCACCCCTTTACCTGGTGAGGGGAATAGCTACTTCTTAGTAGCTTAGTACTTCAGTTTAAGCCAATATCATCTGCTTATGGTGAGAACTGCTGTAGGATCCTTCAAGCTTGCCCCTTCCCACTTTTTTCCTCCGTCCTGCCTGTCTGTCTTGCAACTCTTTCCTTACTCTGGAAAGCTGTGGAAATAATCAAGTGTTTGCAACGATTTTCTACAGAGCCTGTTTCCTCAGAGAGCTGATTAAAGGCGAAGAGGAGAGAATCTAATTGCATCCGTGCTTTTATCTCCTCCTGAGGCATCATGATTTGCCAGGAGAACAAGAAAATCCTGGATTCTGCAGGGTCAAGGAAACTTCTCTAATCTCCCTCGTTAAACAGAAGTGGCAGCTCTCACTTGTGCTGATAACACTGTGGGTGTCAGCAGTGGTACCCGGGGTGCGTGTGGCCCGGCTTGTGCCAAGCAGGTGAGAAGAGATGGGCAAGGGTCTCCTCAGCAGACACCCAGGGAGGGGAGAGCCGGGCAGAGGCAGCCACCGACGCTGGGGCTACACTGGCCCGTCCCACAGGGAAGAGCAACCATGGCTGGTGAATGCTCGGCATCGACAGGGATGCAGGATGGTTTCTCCCAGCAGCTGCCCTGGGGCAGGGCGATGTCGCAGTGGTGGGGTGGGATGTTGTGTCTGCTGGACAGGCAGGCCTCGAGCTGCCCGTGCCCCTCGCAGGCAGTGGGAGGATGGCAGATTTCAGCCTCTCCCTTAAGAAGTTGTCGTTTCTGCCTTTAACCTTCTTGCTGTTTTACAGCCGGGATCCTCTCGTTTACCCCTGAGCTCTGGAGAGGGTTGGCTGGGGGTGCCAGGGGCTGCCAGAAGACCTGCTGTGGCAGAGGACACCAGCTCCTGTGTCCAGTGGGGATGGGCTGCCATGCACCCGCGCTCAGCCCCATCCAGGAGACTGGAGGCTGCTGAACCCCACAGGCGGGTGAGACATCTCCTGTGATGCACAAGGACAAGCCCTTGTGTTTTCCTCGCTAACCTCCATCTTTGTCTCGTGCATTTTTCTAAGCAAATCTCTATGGAAACAGGTACTGTTTGTAATACAGCCTCTGTTTTTCACTTTGCTTCGCTGCTGTCAAGGAAGGAGGCAGGCAGGGACCTGTAAAGGGCAGATGGGGTTTAGGGCAGGGAGAGACATTTCAGCTGCCTTGGCTCTTGGCACGGATGGGAGCAGCCTTAGCATCCCTTGGTCCTACCCTCGCTCACGGGAAGACAGAGGCTGAGATCAACCAGATCCCTTCTTGGCTCCCCCCCAGTTTTGGTGAGGACTCAATGCCTGGCTTACACACCCCTCCTTCCTGTCCCAGTTGCACCAGAGGACCACTGCGGTGTTGAAGGTGTGGGGGGTAAATCATTCCTGCCCAGAGTTAATAACACGGATTTCGTGTGTCCTCAGTGAGCTACCAGCCCTACGAGCACCCTGGCTCTCTGGAAGGTCATCCGATGCTAGTCCTGTCTCTGCGTCCTGACAGCAACCCGTCGTGACGTTGCTGCGGGGTCCGTGCGAGCCACCCCCGCACTAGCTGTGGTGCGGGGGGAGCGGGAGCTGCAGGGTGTGACGTGAAGGGGCCGGAAACCACCACCAGACAGAAGGACGCACGAGCCCCCGCCTTCGTGGGACACTGGAGCTCCATCATCACGCAGAGCTTCCTGCCCGCCAGCCCCTTCCCAGGCTCGTGAGCTTCCTAACTTGTTTGTTTATTTTGGGGAGGGAGGGGGACGTTTTAGGAGCCGAGAGAGGAATATTTTAAAGGAGGAATTCAGTGCCAGATTGGCATCCTCTGCATCAGAGGGAGCAGCGCACCAAAGCGTGCTCAGAGCTGCAGGAGGGAGCTGGGTTTGTCATCTCCTTCTGCTGCGAGTCACCCTGCATAGCCAGCAACCCTGGGCCTTCCCCTACTGAATCCAAAACAACCTGCACTAGACTAAGAGTCATATCCTGGGGGGGCTCTAGGACACTCAGAGCTGTTTCTGTTTTTCACCCAGGCAGGGTGAGCTGGGCCCTGAATCAGATGTAATTGGCCTTTGACACGAAGGTGAGTTGCATGGTGGCACCTGGCCCTCTGGGTCTGGAAGGAGAGTCCTCCACCCTGACCAGAAGCTGCTGTCTTCTCCCCACCGAGAGCTGGTCCAGCTGCCCATCGCTTTGGCCAGAGGCTCCTTGGCCCATGGAGGATGGAAGGATGTGCTGTAAGAGATCTCTCTCTTCCCCCACCCCACTTTTCTTTAAGTAATTCTTTGTCTTCAGCTCAAACCAGCCATGTGTGGTAGCCACCCTGCAGCTATTGCTTCCTCTAGATGAAATCCATCTCCTCCATTCCCCTACCCGCTTTGCCAAGAGGCACAGCCCAGGGGCTGCTCCCCTGGAGCTGTCAAGGCTGATGCTTGGAGATTGACATCTTCAGGGCGCTCCAAAGGCACCAAGCATGGAAAACACTTCCTTCCCGCTGCTGTTTCTGGGAGAATTATATTTGCTTTAAGAACAGGGACTCAGACGATAAGGCTAATGGTGCTTCCTCCCAAACGGAGTCAATATTACAGTCTGTGGTTTAGCTAGGACTACAATACGTGATTACTGAGGTTGAAACGCTGGTTAATTACCTAGTCATTTGTTGTAATACTCCCAATTAGCTTGTGAAAGCACAGCAAATGCATTACTTCACACCTGTTTTTAATGCCTTACACAATGTTATTCATAGATAGTAGAAGATAAACAGTGTTCTTAGCCTGAGGAAGACAAGAATCCATACATGAGATGAGGTAAGCACCTTGATGTGATTCATTTCACATCATATCACCTTGGATGTGACTCAGTTGGAGGATGGACTCAGGGCTGGATGGTTCAGCCCTCTGGGGAAACGGGTCAAAAGGAGGTCCTGCAGCATTGACCACCTTTCTGAGCTTTGTTGAGCTTAGTTATCCCGGCCTTGTGGTGTCGGAGAGTAGAGGAAGGGTTTTTTGTGCCTTCACCCAGCCCCTCTTCTCCTGGCCGCCGCTGTGCACCGCCTGATTTCGTGCCCACAAGAACACGCGCGTCAAGGCAATGTTTGCCCATACAAGTGCCTGTTTGCCTACACAACACATTTGTACATCTGGCTTGGCAGATTGGTGCACATGTAAAAATGGGCAAGAAAACACTGAGGCCTGGATGGCAAACTGGGTCTGGTTTTTTTCTTTTCTTTTTTTTTTTTTTTTTTGTGTGTGAAGGTTCTGCTCACAGTTACCTGGTTACGGCTGCATTGCAATGTGCCCTTCAGAAGAGCTCTGGCTCCTAGATATTGCACTTCAACAGTCTAAATTTTGTCTCCATGTTTGGTGCAGTAGGTCGCCTAAAATATTTATTAGCTTTTTACCCATAAAGCTTTCCCATGATCCTTTCCTGAACTTCGTGTCTCAAGATACGTCCCTCCTTCAAGGCCTTTAGTCCCTTCCCCATGCTCACCCAAAGCAAGCTGATCTGTCAGCACAAGACGTGCAGCCTGAGGAAGGACACTAATCAGGTCCTAGACCCAAGCTCAGCATGTTCATGTGATGATGCCTTAAGGGACAGTGATTTAAAGCAAGCTGCCCTGCCCAGGGCAGGCATCACCTACCCATGCAGATGCCAGGAGGCAGCTCTAAGCTGCCAATAATTTGGTTGTGTGTCTGGACCCAGGACGTATATAAGAAGGACGGGCAACCTGAGCATCTTCTCCAGCCACACCAAGTGCCAATGGCTGGTGTGGTGTCCAGCAGCAGAGACCTGGCAGGGCCAGCTGTGGTTGAAAAGTGAGTATTTTTGGATGTGATTTTCTTGACTTACACCATTTCCCATTTCACCCTCTTTTAAGCAGAGGTCTGTGGGTGGCTGTCTGCAATGGCTGAGACAATACATGGATATCTAGGTGCAGCTCCCCGTCCAATTTCTCTGCTCAGCAAAGACACGCTTGAGAGATTATCCCAGCGCGAGTGATGGTTTTTACCCACAATGGCCATGAAAGTCTCCGTTATTTATCTCCAAGCTGCTTAGTGATAAAGTGGGTGGAGAAGGAAGCCACATTTCCTGCTCAAAGAGTGTGTGGGAATACCTTTTCAAATGTTAATTTCTCATGTTTTTCAAAAAGCTACCCGAAGGCACTGGTCTGAGCAAACTCTAAGAAGCCTGTGCATATTCAAACCAACTAGGTTTTAAAAAGTTTGCAAAGATATTTGGGGCGGGGAGGGAGGGATAAGAAGGAGCTCCAGGAAAAAAAAAAAAAAACACAACTGCCATATTTCCCCCACTTCAAAGTTAAAATTTAGACATGTACATTTCCCTCTTCTCTGATGTACCTCCCTCCAGGGAAATAGGTGATGAATGCAAAAGCCTGCAGGGAGCGGGAGGAGCCAAGGGGTTCCCCTCCAGCAATGCTAATGAGTGTCCCTTTCCCAAATCCTTCACCCCACGGGCACCCATCACCAAACCCCAACCGACTGGTAAACAGTAAAGCCTGGTGAGGGCTGCCTTTGGAGAAGTGCCTAAGCGATACGTAAAGCCACACATCCTCACTTCTGTTTTGCATCCGAGGTACTCCGGTTCCCCAATATTAAATCATCCCGCTGTAAAATTCATCAGCTTTCAGGACTTTATTATTGATAAAAATCCTTTCTGCAAGAGCCTCCCAGGCAATATGTGGCTAATTGGCTGTTGTTAATACACATCCTAGGGTTTTCTGTTGTAGCTTTTGCTTTAAAGACAAGAAAAAATAAAGTCATGTGTGATTTTAATGCAGATTTGAAAGAAAAGAAAAAAAAATCTCTTGGGTCTGTACCCACCACTAGTTTTAAAGTGCAGAATCTGTGCTTATTATTGAATAAGAAATGCATGCCGACTGCCAAATTTCATCTTGAAAGCAGCCAGAAGCTATCTGGGGAAAAAAAATGTTTTGCAAATACCTTTTGTAATTGTAAAAATAAAAAAAATAAAAAAAAAAGAAAGAAAGGGGGGAAAAAAAGCCCAAACCAGAAAGAATTCCCCAGTTATTAACCCTTTAAAAATATGGGATCTTGTGTAATTCAGAGCACAGAAGTGACATCTAAGCTGAACAAACTCTTGAAAACATGAATTTACAGTTTGCATCTTTTTCTTTATAGCCAAGCAGTTTTATAACCAATGTCTCTTCATCCCAAGCACTCAAGCAAGAGCAGAAAATGCCTCAATCCTGGCAGTAAATGCAATGAGGGGATGAATCTTGCTGTCCCTAAGTAAAAATTCCCTCATTTGTAAGGGTTTCGTTAACTCTCATTTTGGCCAGCCCTGGAACAATAATGTCCTTTCATAATCTGGAATTTGTCACTATTGGGCATGCATCTCCAAGGGAATCATCTGATGGTCTTTGCTTCCCTCTTGCTTCTCCTTTGGCCAAGCAGTCCTGGGAAGAGATGGGGGTGTTCAGTGAAACCCCTCCCTGCTTGCTCCACCACAGTAATGAAACGAGGGGTTGTTCCACTGAAGAATAAGAAATCTGCAGCAATTGGAAAGAGGATGGAGATATCTCAGCTGGACTGTGGCCCTGAGCTGTGGGTGTGCTTCTGTCTAGGTGAGCATCCCTTTGCACCTCGCTGAGCGGGCGTCTGCGTCGGGTGACGTGGTTCAAGAATTGCACGGCCCCTGTCGTGGCCGATTGACCGTGCCTATCTGCGACAGCTCCTGCATAAAGGTAAGGGGTTGGGGGTCAACAAGTGCACCTCTTCCCCACCACAGCACCCCCAGTGCGGGGCCGCACAGCTGATGCTGATGCGCTTCCTTTCACCCTCGCTCTCCTGGGGAGCCCCTCCTGACTTAGTCTGCTTTTGCAATCCACACCCTGCTATCAAGCCACTTAGTGCACGCAAAAAAAATAAGTCTTCGTGATGCACAAAGGAAAGGAAATCATGGGGAAAAGCTCTTCAAAACACGCATTTTTTTTTACAGATCAAGAATTTCACGACCTAGTGGAAAGCACAAACAATACTGGACCAGGTATTCGTAATATTCGGTGCCTGGTTTGTATAGCTACTGCAGCTAATATCCCCAAATAAATACTTCCGTGACTAATCCCTTGGAAAGAAAAACACAAAGAAAGAGGCTGTCACATGAAACAAGATGATTTTGATGTTTGTTTTGTATTTATAAACACAAATTCTGCCTCTTCGACTGTGTAATATACTTCATCTAAAACCCTGTCAGTCTCTAAGTAAATATGTGTTTGCTTTCTGTCCTCATCACATCCCTTTATCCTTCCCCAAAAGCCACCCAAAAAGTCCTTATCCTCTTCTCTGGACTCAGGTAAAGCGCTGCGTATTTTGCTGGGGATCTAGAGGTACAAAGTCTTAAATTCTAGAAATAATTGTGATTTCATTTAGTGTGATTAAACTATGGAAATTTTCTCCTTGGGATTTTTTTTTTTGCATAACAGCAACAATAAAACCCCATAAAGAAAAAAACAAAACCTGTTGGCGTCATCAGAACCTAAAAATAACAGGAAGATGACTGCTGGTGCCAGAATGATACCAAACAAAATCTATTATTGAATTAGATTCTTTCCAATTGTTGTTCTTAGGAATATATTTCCCTTTTCCCCTCAGGGTTTGTTTGGAGCCAAGGTATTCTGCCTGCCAGTGCCATTCCAGCACTCTAATTAACAAGAAGTGATGTCTCTTACAGTAAAAACCAATATCTGTTAAAATATTGATGAAGGCGAATAAGCTAAGGAGTTTGCAGTGTCTGGATTCTAGCTGGCAGTTGGGGGATAACTTTGAAGGGAGGGGAGAGCTTCACCCTGAAGCCACGGCCAGGATGAGCTTCCCATTCCCAGAGGACAGACCTGACATCCCAGGAGCAAGCAGTGGGAGAAGCCTGACTCCAGGTACAGTTGTAGCTCACGTTGTATCTGGAGCACCCAGCACTCTTTCTTCTTGGCTTTTCTTCCACTGCCAGGTCAGCACTACCTTTTTTCTCTCCGGTGTAGGTTTAGAGGCCCTGGTTGCTGAGGTTTGCTATCTGTTCATTTAAAGGGCTTCATCTTTTACTTATTTTCCCCCTCTGTCATTCTAATTAAGTGCCTATCAATCTTGTTTCGCTGTAGCTGAACATCTTGGTGATCGGGGGACTTTCTGCTCCGATGGAGAACGGGCCTGATCCCACAGGTCAGCTTTTATGGCTTAATCTACGCTTCTTTCCTGCTGTAGTTAAGGGTCCCCTGAGATTTCTCGGAGTATTTCTTGCTCACTGGCATTGCTGCCCCACCATTACCGTTATCTTGACCGGCAAAAACGAGCTGATTGCTGACTCTGCAGCAAGAGGCCCTCTTGAAACGCAGGCTGCGCGTTCATCAGCTTAGTGGCATGCACTTAGTCTGCAGTACCACCCTGGATTTAGTTAACTATGTCATCTTCGCTTATAACGATTCCCTGATGGCTCTATTAATGCTCCTGGCATCCTTCTCCTCTCTGCCCGTGGCTGCTGATTCTCTTACAGCACAACATATCAGGCCCTCCATCAGACCAGAGCTCACCCTTTGCGTCTTCGCTGTCACAAGTGAACTTGGTCCTGCAGACAGGGTGATGTTGAACAGACCCACCACGAGAGCTGGAGGAGGCCTGGCTTCGACCCAGGATGAGGAAAAAAGCATCCATATTACACAGCATCCTCTATTGAGCTTTCCTGCACCGATGGGAGGTGCGTGAGAAGGCCAAAAGCTGGTGCAGCCCGGGTGATGCCACTGTTGGTGTTACCACCACCGACCTGCTGTAGCCTGAGCATTTTTTTGATAGCCAGCGAGCACGTCGGATGCGATGCCTTCAGCTCCGCCATCCAGACACACGTTAAATGACACAATCCGGGCTGGAAGGAGCCATGTGTTTTCCTCTGCATGCAGCTACCGCTGTGCTTCCAAACACGTCTCTCCTCCTTTTTTTTTTGTACAGTAACTTTGCACACACAAACGTCAAACAGCAGCTGTTTGGCCAGCATTTTGAAAAGCAACTAGTGATTTTAGCTGCCTTAATTTTGAAGCTAGGGTTTCCACTCCACAGAGCAAAAGGGCTTCCTTTACTTCTGCAGTAGCTGTAGATATTTTTACTTATTTCCTTTGTAAATCTGAACCGTGGAAACAGTCAGACCTTATCAGGCATGAACGTCTTTGAGGTTTCCCCTTGTAAAAAGAAAATGTCACAGTGCCTGTCAGAGCCAAGTTACCCAGGGCTTCTCCTACTTCAATTAAGCATGAGCTATAATGTGTCAGAGCCTGCACTAGTTAAACAGTGTGCTGGGGAATTCTGGAGGTCACTTCAATGCTGGGTTTGAAAACTTGTGCAGGAATCTGTGCTGAGAAAGCTTCCTTGAAAAGCCTTTTGCTCCTGCCTGAGCCATCTCAACCCCAGAGGCTTCCCTGGTGGTTTTGCCCCTCTTGCCTCTGGCTGGAGCCTGAATTGAAAAAGACACGTGTATTGTTTGGGGAAAAAAGGACTCAAGCCACAAGTCAAATGAAGGCTTTGAATCCTTCAAAGTGGCCAAAGGAAGCCTGAAAAATGCAGCTGGAGGAATTGATTTTTAGGGCACAGATTTCATCCATTGTAGCTGACAGGTCACTTCTTAATAGTTTGGGGTTTCGCCGTGGGCCCAGAAGAGACCTCTCAGCTTGCAGTGCACGGCTGCTGCTTTTCCAACAAGTGGTTCAGAGCAGAAGGGAGTCAGATTCAAGAGGTGTCCCTTCAGGATCCAGCTGGGAGCACTTGGTGAATGAAGTGCTGTTCACTGGGGGAAAAGCTACAGGATGTGTCCTCATTCAGCTTATTTATGGCGCAAGAATAAAAAATAGTTTCTTCACCTGTGCTAGAAAGCATTAAAACACAACTTCTAACTGCAGAGGTGGAATTGCTGCAGCAAGTTAGCTGTGGAGAGTCACACTGGTATGCTCCCACGAAGAAGGTGTGGAAGAAGGGATAAGCCTAGGTACTTCCCAAGAGCAGGAAAAAGCCCAGTATCCCACCCCAGAGCACCTTCAAAAGGTTTTGTTTATAGCCCAAAGCACAAAGGAGAGCCTGATGGTGTCGTTCACCCTTTGACCAGCATCAGCACCAGGACAAAGTGCCCCAGAGATCAGCTCCCTATTTGTCACCCTCCCATGGATGGATGCAGGGCAGAGACTGTGCAGCGTGCAGGTTTGCCTGTAAATCCCATTCATCACACACCAAATTGTCTTCTGTCTAATCCTCTCTTCTTCCACGCATGGCTAAATGATTTCATTGCAGCAAGGCAGTTGTCCCTGATAACATGATAGGAGGCGATTGCCTGACTGGCTTATGTCAAACTTCAGAAAAATGAATTTTTACGAAGTGTCGCTATTAATTTTTCCACTACTCATAAGATTCCTCTTGCTAATCCTTATTTTGCAAACACCTTTTTTTTGTTTTTTTTTGGTTTTTTTTTTGGTGGGGTTGATTTCAGCCGAGTCCTAGGCTGCTCGGTGACTGCGTTGCTTGCTCTTTGCCACTTCTGTAGGGGACTGGCCCAGGTCAGCAGCCAAGGGAGGGAACGTAAGCGGGGAGATCTGGTAACAGACTGCACGTTTGTAAAAATCACATTTGTCACACATGCTCTGGGTGGGAGAAGAAGTAGTAGGCTTAAACAATAGCAAAGCAGATGCAGCTTGAACACGACTGAGGAGGCAAAGAAAACATGGTCATGATAGGTACAAGGTAAACGCTGGAGCAGATCATGGGAGAGATTAGAGAAGCTGCATCTAAAAGGTTTGCGTGTGGAGCCTGTCAAAATTCTCTTTCTGGAGAAGACTTTGGCATGGATGACCCTGCCCTTGTGTTAGAGAGGTGAAACACCAGACCTCTGCAGTTCACTTCGGCCCTATTTTTTATGATTTTTGTAGTATTGCTGTTGGAGATCAGGAAGAATAAAAGGGAAAGTCTGTCTTCCCTTATAAAACTAGAAGTAAATGCATAACACAGCTTAATTGAAATTACTGACTTCCCCAGATAAGCTGGATGTAACTAGATCAACAGCGATGTGGTTAATATAGAAAAATGGGTTGTGATATGCAGTGCCCACAGATGAGAGCACTGAGGATAGAGTGGCAAGACACCGGTAGCGAATCTCTGTGGGGAAAAGAGACGACGTAGATCTGCTGCTGACACAATAAGGATAACCTAAACAAAACCAAAATCCAGTAGTTCAGCCCTGGGAAAGGAAAAGGAGGGGATGAGGAACTGGCTTTAATAGCACCACCCCTGGGGTTTTGGTTTTTTGTTGAGTTTCTTGAGCAGTTCCCTGCTGTTCTGGACCTTGGTTCAAGGTGTAAGCTCAGTGTGCTCTCTGAAGTTGTAGAAGGAATTAAGTCATTTAAGAATATAATGAAAAATACAACAAATCCATTGAGCTGAGCTGAGTGCTTTCTCATTGAGTTCAGCTGGAAACCCGTAACATTTGAGGAACATGCTAGAGAAAAAGAGGACTATTTAAGGAGCATCTGGAGAGATGGGCTTCAGCTGCCCTTTTCCCTATTTATGCTTATTAGAGATGAAATTGAAGTGCAGCATGATTAAATTATGCATATAAAGAAGAGCTTCCACAAACAAGAAAACATAAGCAATGTGGGAAGAAACAGAACTGCAAAGAGAACGAGAGGAGCGAAACCAAACAGGATGCCAAACTGCAAAAGACATTTCAACAGCACCTAATTAAAACAGTTCACATTTGCAACAGACAGAAGGTAAAGACATTCACTAGGAAACAGAAGAAAGGGGGAAAAACATTAAAAGGAGATATTTAGTCAATCATAGGATGTTCTGGAAAAATAGCAGGCTTGACCAAAGGCCAGTTGCAGAAGGCAAAACAGGTTTAGAGTTGGGGGCAAGAGTGCCAGAAGACATCATTTCCATTTGTCTTACAGCAGCACTGAGAGGCTCCAGCTGGTAATAATGAAAAATATCATGTGCAGCAGCCCCTGCCCACAGTGCCTGCAGCCTATGGGGAGCTGGCACTACCAACGTTTTGCGCTTATCTCCATGCAGTGATTTGAATAAGATCACATAGCAACCAGTCCAGGGCTGAGAAACCAACCCAGTTCTCCCAGGTCCCACTCCAATAACTTAATCACAAGATTATCTTCCAGCTTCCTTTGTTAATTAATGAATCTTCATCTTTTGACTTCAGAAACCATAGACACAGCAGTAACAGTTGAGGCTGAAAACCCAGCATGATACCTTTGTTAGTGGGATGAACTAATAACACTTTTTCTCCTGTGACACCTTTCCAAACCTGACATGCTCACCGCTGAGTTCATCTGGTTTCAGATGTGTAGCAGAACAGCACCAGCTTAAAAGTGGAATAATCATGACAAATGAGTCCTTAGCCATCTTTCAAAGAGACCAAATAAAATCTTAATTTGTGTGACAAAAGTACAGAAGATGAAAAAACGACGAGAAGAATCTACGCTGTACTTTGCCTGTCTCTGTCTAAGCAAAATAATTTTAATAATTGGTGAACATGGCATGAAAAATAGTAAATAACATTTGAAAGAGAAAAGACTGTCATATAGCATGTCTGAGAATGAAAGGGGGAAGGTGTTTTTCCTTCTTGTGGCAGAGCCTTCGCTTTCAGAAAGAGCTGGCTAGATGAAGACTGAGCTTTCTTGCTAGAGAGAGGCTGATTTATGTGTACACAAGAAATCTCTCTGTTCAGAGATAAGACACCTAAGTGCTTTGTTAATGATGAATGATGGAGTGGCAGTCAGAGCTGTAGGAAGGAGCTCTTCATTAAGTACATCAGGAGCTGTCAGAGGCCTTTGGTAACCCACCCACCCAGATGCTGCCTGTGATCCAGCCATCCTCGCCTCGTCCACGCGTGATGCTGTATGGAGATGCCATAAATCACTTGTACAGACCATGAAGAATTACTGCCAGACCAAAGGTGTGTTCTAAACAATCCCATGCTGAGGGGGGCAGGAGGATGTTTGCTTTTCTCTTCTGCCTGGATGTATCTAAAATAATTAGCCCCGTGTCAGTGGATGGCAGTCAGCAGGGATGTCTTATCCCTCCTAACCCCCAGAGCTGCGGCTGGAAGTCCTACTCAGGGCAGTCCAGGCTACTCTCTTGCCTTTGGCCTGTTCGTGGTTTGGCTGTGGGGATCAAGGCAGCAGTCTTGCTCCTAGCCCTGACGCAGAGAAACAAGCAAGTGTCACAAAGAGATAAGTGGCCCAGGTATGTGGCAGTAGTCACTGTCCCCTCCATAACATCCTTTTTACAGGGGCAATAGGAGGGGGAAGAGCAGAATTCCCCCTCGGGACCGCCTCCTTCTCGGGGAAGTGACTGATGAGCCTGGCAGCCTCTGAACAAATATTTCCGATGCAGAGAATTCACTTGTCAACTTGGAGGGGCCCCGAGAGGAAATTTCCAAAGCAGATCTGTCGGAGAAAATGACACCACACAAGGAAGCCCTCCTTAGGAGGAATGTCTTCAGAAGATGTGGTGTGTTTGAAAATAGGATATTTCTGTATGTTCCTGTAGATGAGTTAAAATTCAGGCAACCGTGGCTGAATTTTTAATCTGTGAGCTGTAGCAGACGAAGCACAAGGAGGCAGTGATTCATTTTTTCACCTTCCCTGATGCTTCCTGGGTCAGTCAAACACTTTCCTTTTTTTTTTCTTTTTTCTTTTTCCAGATCAGAAGCCTCTCTTTTGGCCTGAGATAATTCGCTGTGTTCTGCCTTACCCAGATTACAAACCAGGGACTTTTTGTGCATTTGCATGTTTGTGTAATTGCCTAACACTGTGAAACCCCATCTCAGCTGAAACCTCTTAGCTCCACTGTTAGATAAAAAGCAATTAACAGCAACCATAACCAGAAACACTTTTAGCGTGAGGACAGGCAGCAAATGGCAAATAGATATATCAACAAATCTGTTTTTTCCCTTGTACTTTGCTGTTTGCAGTCAATGGGTCATTAATTTTTATATGGGTATCGTGTACTTATAAGCAATTTGGGAATCTTGAAGTTATTACCTATGACAGTGGCTTTGATTGTGTTGGCTGCTCTGCTTTACTTATGATCCTTCGGTGTAAAAGTCACCCAAAAGGATACAGCCATGAGAATCGCACCCCAGGGCCATCCTGGGGACCCAAAGACACCCAGGCTGCACCCTGATTACTCCTCATACTTGCTGAAGCCCTCACATATGTTTCCTCTAACTGGGGCTGGGTTTGTAAAGCCATTTCCCCTCTGAAAGCTCATCAGCATGCACACTTCGTAGGTGTTGTTCAGCTAGCTCTTCTAAGGAGCGGTATTTTATCCTGTCAAATATGAAATTGGCTCAGGTCAGAAATTTTGTGCTGAGCTAGCCCATCTTTGTGGTTTTCACTAATTAAATCTAGGACAGATAACCAATAGATTCCTCAGCTGAACAAGAATAACTATTTAACCTCTTTTTCCAGGTGTTTTCTGATCATTTTACATTTTCTGATTCATTACCTCAAGTTTCAGTTCTCTGGGAAAAAAAAAAAGTAGGACAACTTGTATTTTACTTGGCAAGGGAATCGCTTTAGGTAAAGTAAGGTTTACTTTCCATGCAAAGTCACAGAGGCACTTATCGAGTGTGTCTATGTAAAATGATGTGAATAACATTAGCTGGATTCATGCAAGTGATGCTTTTTAATCTGAATAACAGCAGCATTTCAAAAAAGCAAATACAGAGATGTCAAGATTGTGATTGCCTGTTACCTCACTCTGCACTGGAGCAGTGCTTCGGTTATCAGTTATTTTTAAGCTCTCTCTCCTGGTTTGTTTGGCGTTAGCCTGTGTCTCCAGGTAATCTGTCTGCGATTACCTGCTCAGTTTTATTACATTCTGTTCCCTTCTGCACTCATTCAGGACTTCATTTGCTCCCATCTTGCAGGCAGTTTTAAATGTTAAGCTTGTTTTCCTACCAGATGGAGAATAGACGCCTCTATTTCAGGTAAGTGTTCTGTGATATACCTCCCCGGTGTAAGAAGATGATATTGTGCTTGTTATACTTCAGGTCGGGAAGGCTGCTGAATGCAAATCAAACCAGGCTTTTTGTGTCTCATAGTTTGGGGGGGGGGGGGTTGCTGGGATATTTGTGTGTTTTATTATGTTGGGTGTCTTTCTGATGCAGTCAGCGGCTGTGGGCAGCGCAAAAGGATTTTGTTGGAGTAGTTCGGCCTGAAAAAGCTATGACGCTGGCAAGAACCTTGCCAGTACCACCACGACCACCTCATAGGTGGTGATTCAGCTCCCTGCCAGAGAAAGGCTCTTATGGGGTGTTTGCAGGGCTGAAGGCAAAGCTGCTCTTCTGTCCTGAGTGTGCCTAGTCCCACACGACCATCTCCCCTCCAAGTTTCTCTTTCCTGGGAGATGATAGACTGCAGCAGCTAAAAAATGGCCAATCTGGGCTCAATAGCTGCCTATTGGCAAAGATCTTTTGTGTCTTGACTCTTCCTGAGGATTATGACAACGAGAACTAAAAAAGGAGCCAAATGAAAAGACATTCATACAAATGGGCAAAGACAGGCATGTTGGTCATCCC
>JAHREE010000246.1:50370-75559 GCA_033628505.1 Tringa tobata | reverse complement strand
GTCCTTGGAAAAAGACCTGTGGTGGGGGCAGCTATAGTGTAGGACTTTGCCTAAAGTGTTTACACCCCAGAGTTCTGAAGATTTCTCATCTTTAGGTGGATTTAAAATTGTACTTATTTATCAACTTACATTTCTAGTGAGGACTGGGTTATGATAGAGGATTTAACATCATTAAATGTAGTCTGTCTGTATTTTGTATGCTGACTGTCTATTTTCTACATATATGATAGTAGATGATTGTGTTTCTCCTACTGCATAACTAATAGTCTGTCCTATTCTTTTAATCAGGAAAAAGATCTTCACTGTGATCTTACGTTAATATCAGAAAAGAACTGTAAAGAGAGCTGAGAATGAGGGGGACTCACCATGAAAGACCTGAAGTACTTGGTACACACATCATCAACGAGCTGCAGATGAACACAGCGTACGCCTCAGAGGATGGATGTGAGTGTGGACTGGGACTCTGAGAATAGCATTTCTGACACAGCTGAGGAGCGTTCAAATTATTCCAGAAAGACCACTAAGGTTGGCTACACATCTACCCTCCAGAAGGAGGTGGACATGAATTACTCACAGACATGCAGTCCTTGTTGCAACTCTGCTGGACCTTCAAGCAAGCAGGAGCTTCCTGCAGAGTTGCAGTGTGAAGACAAAGAAACCTATGAGACCTACTACCAGAAGCGAGGTGAGAGTACAGCTGGAGTATTTGTTCCCTCCAGTACCAACTTTGACCTGCAGTGTGAAGGTAAAGATTTAGAGCACTGTTCCTCTGAGCGGTCCAAGAAGCCACGGAGAAGACTATGTGATGATAATGAAAATACTGTTCTTGCTGATGTGTTTGATGAGGACCCGGAGCCTGCCTCTGAGGAAGCTTTGTCGTATCGGTGTAAGACGTGTGGTTCCTCTTTCCAGGGTATGAGTGAGCTGCAGGAACATAAGCGAACTCACCTTGTGGAAAACTCCTACCGATGTCCCATTTGTGCCAAAGAGTTCTTCCGTGCAGCAAACTTGCGGATGCACAAACTCATTCATTCTAGTGACAGGCCACACAAATGTCCAGAGTGTGACAAGGGTTTCATTCGCACGGCTGATGTCTGGAGGCACCTACGCAACGTGCACAAGATAGAGCGCTCCATGGTGATCTTGGGAAACGGCATGGCTAGGAACCCGTGGTCAATAGTGCACCGTAACCAGCACACTGTTGAATATGCTGATCAGCCTTGTGCAGAGAACCAAAAGTCTGAGGAAGATGACTATAAACCTTTTGCCTGTCCAACGTGCGGCAAAGCTTTCGATAAGCCTAACCTGCTTTCCAAGCACAAGGTGATCCACCGGCAAGACAAGCCCTATAAGTGTCAGGAATGTGGCATGGCGTTTGTCCAGCTGCTCAGGCTGAAGAGGCACCAGCAGACTCACTCTGGGGAGCGCCCCTTCTACTGCGAGGAGTGTGGGGGGACGTTCACCCGGCTGGCGTCGCTCCAGCGCCATCACCGCATCCACACTGGAGAGAAGCCCTACTCTTGCAATTACTGTGGTCATTCCTTCACTGAGTCAGGTACCCTACGGAGGCATGAGCGCACACACAAATTGGACAAATCTTAATTCTTAAGATTCGCTGGTGATTGTGGTCTCCTGGGTTGCTTCTTCCCGGAATGAGGCCTGATCAGTTGGGCTGGAGAAAACACTCAACTCCATGCGCTCTGGCCAGTCCAGACCCATTTCCTAGCAATGGCTGGTAGGGACCACTACATCATGGTAATCTCTGGAACCTGTACTGGTAGAAATTGCCCTCGCTGCCTTTAAACTGGCTTTGTATGAAAAAATAACCTAATTACCACTGCGTAATGAAATGTGAGACTTGTGAAGACTGAAACCACTCACACATGCTAGCACTGGCCAATTTGCTGAGCTGGCGATGCATCAGCTTGAGCTTTTTGCAAGGATGCGTGGGGCTGTGGGACTTCTCTCTGCAGTCTTGGTCACTGGATAAATTGGCCCTGCCCTCTGGGGTGTGATGGCTCTTTGGCACTGGGTTTGGAGATCTGTTGTTGCAGGTCTTTGCTAAGTCATAACAGTCCCGAGTTGTCCCTCTGTCCCTTCTCTTCTTGCATTCTAGTACTTTTATTTGGAGGGGAAATATCATGTCAGTTATTTTAAAAAAAACCAAACAACACAACCAACCACAAAACAGTTCCTTAATAAACTCAGCAGTTACTGTCTGTATTTCATAAATGTTTCTATCTGATTGTTTCTATCAATCCCTTTAGTGTGACCAGTTGAATGTCTGTTAATGATGGAAAGAGAGTTTTATTTTCACTCTGGTGTATGTTCTTGGGGTGGGGGGTTTAGTTACATTTGTGTCTCCGATGAAACCGTGCACTCTAAGTCTGAACAGATGAGATTACAGTAGCAAATGTTTGAGAAGACAAAATGCAAAGAGCAGGAGAAAGGCCAGATTTAAGCCACCTTTGCTGTTTGTTGCATAGGAGTTGTCTTCATTTAAATATTTCCATGCAAAACTACTGCAAAGAGTCCAGCAGAGGGCTACAAAGATGATCAAGGGAATAGAGCACCTCTCTTATGAGGAAAGACTGAAAGACCTGGGTCTGTTCAGCCTAGAGAAGATTGAGAGGGGATCTCATCAATGCTTACTAAAGATTTGGTGGGTGTCAAGAGGATGGGGCTAGGCTCTTCTCAGTGGTGCCAGGTGACAGGACAAGGGGCAACAGGCACAAACTGGAACGCAGGAAATTCTGTCTCAACATGAGGAAAAACTTCTTTACTTTGAGGGTGACAGAGCACTGGAGCAGGCTGCCCGGAGAGGTTGTGGAGTCTCCTTCTCTGGAGATATTCAAAACCTGCCTGGACGTTTTCCTGTCCAGCCTGCTCTGGGTGACCCTGCTTTGGCAGGGGGGGTTGGACTAGATGATCTCTGAAGGTCCCTTCCAGTCCCCCCAATTCTGTGATAAGGAGGATTCTCACAAGAAAACCACATTTAGTGTTCAGTGGCATGTCTGAGTACTACCCAAAGTGTCTGCTGGACTCTTTGCTTTGATTTAGATTCAAATGTTCAGTGAAGAAAAATGTTCCTAGAAACTAGCCCCGCAGATTCAGGCAGGTGCTGCCTAATGCCCGAAGGCTGTGACTTCCAGTTAAGTATGTATTGCCTCAGTTATGGCAGTGAGGTTTTTAACTTTGAAACTTAATAATGACACTTAATCTACTGTTAACCTCTGTGGCAGAAGCATTCAGTTTATCCTTAAGTTGCAGCCTGAAATTCCTTTCCGTGTCAGAAAGCTTTGCTTCCTTTCCTCTGCCAGCTCCTGTAATTTCACTAATTTCTTTCTAATGCATTCTGCCTTTTCAGGAAGAAGTTGTGCAGCAGAGTGAGAGTAAAGCTTCAGGGTAACGTACCTTTACGTTTACTACCAGGCTATTTAATGTAAAGCACAGATTGTGCTGTTTGTTTGCATATTTCATAGAGTAGAAAAATGACTGTTGCATTCCCCTGGATTTCTGTGGGGTTACGAAGTCCAAGCTCCATGGCTTAGAACTTGGGCTAAATGTGATGCCGTTTACGGGTGATAGCTGCTCAGCACCTTCCACCTGTGCAACAGGTGAGCAGGTTTTGTAGAGTTGTGGGTGTTGCAGTGATTCATGTGAGGTCCTTGGCTCAGGTCAAGCTGAACTACTGTCCTCAGCAACACTTCAGCTTGATTGTGCACGGGAGACTAATTCTCCCGACCTCACTTATGGGCCGTTTTAATTCCATTCCTCAAAGAAGTCTCCATATTAGGGAACTGAGCTGCATCCCGCTTCTTAGGGATGTGTTATGTTGATTCTGGAATTATGTGCTCTTGTTACACAGATCTCTCTGCCGGGTTGGCTCTGGACCCTGAACTACAGCTGTGAGTGAGACTTCTCCAAATTTCTCTCTGCAGGTAGATCTTAGGATTCTTAAGGGCTTTTGATGGGACTCCTTAGCAAGGGGTTGGTCTTACCTGAGAGCTGGGGACTGTGGGTGAATGATCTGCAGAGGGGGGTCATCAGTGCTCTTCTGCAGGGACCATGCTGTTCAACACAACTTGAAATGACCTAGAGAGAGGGCAGATAGCAAGGTGACAAAGCCGTTCCAGAAGCTATCATGCATTAAGTTTCTACCCTCATCTTCTAAACCCATTTTGAAGTTCTCAGCTACGGTCTCCCCCCTTTCTGCATTCTGCTTCTCCCTCGGGTGTGCAATGCTTTTGCTGTAGGGGGTTTTAATATCCAATTAAACTGCACCACTATGCACACCTTTATGTTCCGTGACTGTTCTGCTTAGACACTTGCAGTAATTGGGAACATCTAGTTATTCTGCTTCTTGGTGTTTGCAATTGGTGGAGTTTGTACCTGTAAGAGCATAATGGTGAAAGTGTTTTGAGCAAAGGTCTGTTTAATGGGAAGAGTAAATGATTGGTGAAATTAAAACTACTAGGCTTAACTAAAAGGTTATTAAAAAGATACTTGCCTGGAAGGCTGACTTGCGTATAAAGTGCTTGGATGTGTGAAAGGAGTAATTAAAATGTGTGATGGTTTCTGGGAAAAGCGTGTTGAGCGCTCTTCAAAGAAACTTACACTAACTCCAGTGCAAGTTACAGGAAATCACTTAGAGCTTAATTTAACCCAGAGATCATCACTTCTGCACTTCACATCTTTAATTATATTAAAAGGTTTGGAAGTCTCTCACAGGCCCCGACACTCTCACGGTGTCAGTCTGAGTTGCTGATCGCCTATAACAGACATAGCCAGTCATGGTAGCTAGCTAGTGAGCAAATACACCTGCTTCATTACAGGGGTTTTCAGTAGCAGCGATTTTTCTTTGTGCAGAGTATGGGTATATCTGTTAGCTCATTTGTGTCTGTAAAGGCCATGGAAGAATGTGTTCCCTCTGATGTTGGTGCAGAGGACTCACTGGCAGGCCTTCAATGCTGGGGGAGTTTGAGAAGCACTTGGACACAAGCACAGAGCTGGGGCTGAACTAGGCAGGGGATCCTGACTCTGTGAATACTTTTGATTGCTGGATGGTGTTTGTGAACAGTGGAATGCAGAAATACCCTTTCCTCTTTGCCAATTTTCCTGTCCCCTCACTATATCGCTTCTGCCCATCTCATTTCCATCACAGGAAGATTGTCTCAAGGCTAAGAAGTTAGAATGGCTCCAGCACTGGAGACTCCTGGCCCTCACTGACCTGGAATCACTGGCCAGTCCTTGGCAGCTACAACACTATTTTCTTACTTTGTTAACAAAGGTGTTGCATGGTAAATACGCCTGTGCTTGTCTAGTGTAGGTGTAGCACCTTGCACAAAGGATAAACTACTGCTGTACAGTCTTTCTGTTCCCCTGCATACCATCGTTCTCCTCTTACACTATTGCCTTCTCCCAGCATGGAGGAGTCCTTGATGTGAACAGGGACCACTAAGCAATCCATCATTTGTCAGTTAATCTGAGCAAAGGGCACTGAAATCTCTGGAGCAGGCAGCTTTTATTTAAAGTGAGCTTCATCATGTGATGATCTGCTTCTGATCTTGTAAAGTTTCTGTTGGCTTAAGGAGCCCCACTGTGGTTTTCCTACTTGCAGCCTGAAAACGAGCAGGAGCTGAGATCTGATCAACGGAATGGCAGATAAATACCATTTCACTAGGATAACATACTGGAAGTAGAAAGGAAAACAGTGGTTTTATTTTGGTGATCCCAGCTATGTCTGATGCTTTGAGAAGTTAAAAAATTGTGGGCCCTTGCAAGGCTAGAGTCATCTTAAAAGAGCAACCACTGAATGGGTCTTCAGAAGCAGGTAATGAAAGTCTCTGCACCAGAGCACAGCCCAGCTACAGATTCACTGTAGGATGGCTGTGCTGCTGAACTCTTCCCTGCTACATGAGAATCTTGTTTTCCAGAGCCGGGTGTGCTCAAATGAATGTGCTCATGCAGTTCATGTAATGGCTTTCCTCTTGTTTATCTGCTAGAAGAAAACATCAGAGCTGTCAACTCCTTTTCTCATTAAGGGTTTTATCTTAATTCTTGCTTATGTGCTTCAAATCTGAAAGCAGGAGTAGTGATTTGTTCTGAGCAGGTCTGTGTCTGTACAAGCTACCAGCACACATCTTGCTGGCTGCAAGGGACTCTTAAGGAATAGGTCTTTGGGCTCAGAGCCATGCACAGGTAGCAGTTAGCCTAGCTACCAGCTTGCCATTTGGCAGCTATTCCCAATAACTACCTGGTGTGTCTTAAAAAGAAGCATCTTCCTTGATGCAAGGGTGTTTTTTGTTGAGCGTGGTAAGTTTTACCCCCAAAGGGTCCGCATGTTTTGCTGGCCTGCTTGTCCACCCTCTGTTTTCCTGCTTGAAAGAGCTTGTGCTAATTTTCTTCTTCCCTGATACTTTGACCATCATCACTGCTCCTGAAAATACTGCTGGTGTTGTTGGTAGGGATGGTTTAGTGACTTCAAGTGGATTCTTTTTGATTACCTGGTGGATTGACAGCAATTTGGAAAGAGGAGTTACTAAAACCTGAGTTGTCAGCAGTCGTTAAAGGATTTGGTCTGAAGACTTTTGCTTGGTAAGTGGTGTGTGTGACAGCTGAGTTATTTTCAGGGAATTGGGAGACAGTACGATACAGCATTCAGTTTTCCAGACCCCAAGATTGTAGTGCAATCCAGCTGACCTTCCTTGTGGGACCTTATAGGAAGATTGCTAGTATGTGTGTCTTACTTTGCATTTAAAAAGCTCTTGGGCCAGTTGTTAGCTGGATTTCGTATTTATAGCTTGCCTGTTTAAAAAGAAATGAACTCGCTTGTAGAAGTTTGTCTGCTGACTGTGCAGAATGTTTTCCCCCCGGAGCCTGAAAAAAGAATGCATTGATGTTTGCATTGAGAAGAGTCTATACTCTAACGTGGTCCAGTGAAACCCTACAGAAGTATTTCTGCTGGCACAGAGTTAATCTGCTGGATGAGAGCTGACCTTGCCAGAAAGCACAGTGTGTTGGAGCACTGTGGGAAAATCTGGACACTAACACCATGCTACTTTGGCTGCTGGCACCAAATCCAGCAGACTGGGGATGTTTTTCACCTCAGTGTGCAGCTTTGGGACATGCTTCCTTCCCAGAGAGTTGGGAAGTTGGGGGCTGTGTTTTCCTGAGTACAGAGAGATGGTAACCTGGACCTGCATGTCAGCTCCTGGTTATAGCGCAGCAGCGTGTGAGCAGGATGGAAGCAGAGTGCATGGAGAAGGCTGAAGTCCATGTTTGTGGCTGTGGTCCTACAGGTGGAACTGCTGCTGAGACAAGGCTGCCTGCATGCTCGCTGAGAAGCCTCCCACCAGCCTTTGCTCCTCACATACCAAAATTCACCCCTAGGGGTACCTGCAGGCTTGGGTTGAGGTACAGGAAACATCTGTGAGTTGTTCAAAGACCTCATGTCCTGCTTCACTTCTGAACATGTGCAGATGCACAGTCCTTGCATACACTAATAGACACTGAAATACACTATTTAGAGTATTTATTTCCAGTGTATTCACTTGAAACATAACAGCAGCTTTAAAAAAGCTCCAGAATAGGGGTGTTCATGTAGACACAAAGAATATCATATAACTACATTATTTCCTTCTCTGTTCGCATACTGTGACACAGCATCAAGTTTGTAATGATCAGACAGCAATCACTGCAAGAGTGAAAAATAAAGCTATGCTCCTTGGCAGCTACAATACTATTACGAGCACATTTATTATAAGCACATTTATATATCATCAATTACAGATGTATTTACATGCATTCAATATCGGTGCATGACCAGGTGGTGTAGGAGTGTAGGACCAGGGCTTGCCTCTTCAACAGGTCTTTACCACCGTGAAGGGCAGAATAAGAAATCCAGAAGCAACACCCAAGCAATGTGGGACATCCTTCCAAAGTGCAGGGCAAGTAGTGATGGCAGCAATGTTTTTGCAAAGGTCCGAACCACTAAGGTGGCAAGGTGAAAGACCTCCGCTCCTCTACAAACTGGAAACAAGGAGAACTCTCTTTCTGGATATGCTCATCCTCAAATTGATGTGATTTCTTGCTGCCATAGAGAGGGAAGACAGCCAACTCCGAGTGAGGGAAATCTTAGCTTGATCTGTTATACTTTCAAAAGAAGGAAGCAATTTTGGGGTCCTTTTGGCAATTTCCAGTGCAGAGCCTTGCAGAGCATTGTGCACTTGCCTGTCATTTGACCTGACTTCCTTTTTATTTCACAGTTTGCTGTAATTGCTTTTTTGCTTCTCTCATCAGGAAACACCCTTGAGGAAGAGTTTTAAGTGACTTTTCTGTCTTGTCTTGTAAAGATTTTGCTGGCTGACTTTGTATAGAGCTATAAAGCATGAACACCGCCCCTGGCAGTGGAAATGATGGAGTCAGCCTAGCATGCACCTTCCTTGTTCTTCCAGACTGGTCCCCAAACCCTCGCTGGAAGAGCTTGCATGCAGGAGATCAGACAGGCTGAAGCAGGGCAATACAGACTCTGGAGCAGCGCACACCTGCTACGGTTCTGGGCTTCATCCCTCACCTGCTCATGTTGTGGACGAAGAGGGCTCTTGTCCTAAAACCATGGAAAGCTCTGGTTGCCCTTCTGGAAGGTCAGTGCTAAACACCAGCCTAGGGTATACTCAGCCTCGATCTGCATGAGAGAGACTAAACTCTGGGGATACTCTGGCTCTGGAAACATCAGAAGCTTTACTATAGTGCTGTCTCCTGCAAATGAACCTGGCGTTGGGCTGGTGTAGCCTGAGGGGTGGAAGGAAGGGCCAGAGACAGGGGTGCACTTGAGTGATGGGCTGAAGGGTAAACCAAGTGCGGCTGCTGGAGGTAATGATGAGGGCAAGGATGACTTGGGGTTGTGTCAAGAAGCACGAGGTTCATCTGAAGAGTATTCTGGGACTCAGATCCCAACCAGGCTCAGCTCTGGTGAGCAGGCACATAATAAATATCACTCTTTTCTTTTAGCTCATGAGAAAGGTGGAAGGGGCTTTCTGTTTTCTCACACATGCCAGGGCCCTTGCTGCAATGAAGAGGTCAGCATATCTGCTGTGTCCTCTGGCCATTCCTTGTCTTTCAGGCCCACCTCTGGTCCGTCCCATGGGACACGGGGTGGAGGGGTTGTTGGATATGAGTGAAATACACCTCACTTAAAAGAGAAAGGTAGCAATATGTTTTATTGAGGAAGAAATAATAATTTGACAGAGTGCAGTAAATTCAATGGGATTTAACAAAGTTTAACAGTGGTGTACCACGGTTCAATAAATTTGATGGCAAGGTTCACCTTATTAATTCCTGCATGGATGAAACTTACAAAGGGAAATTGAACCAGAATCAAGTTAGAATGATTCATGTAGAAACTGGAAATGCAGAAGGGTAAGGAAGACCCTCCTGTTGAGTCACAAGGACCCTCTTCCTTTCTAAACTCCTCACGGAGCTTAGGTGTCGCTGAGTCCAGTCTTAGTCTCAGACGTGGTCAGTAGTTTATGTCTAATGGAAGAGATACAAAAATTAAGGAAGACCCTCTGGTTGAGTCATGAGGTTCAGAGTGGACCTCCTTGCTTTCCAAACTCCTCAGAGAGGAGTCTAGGTGCAGCTGGATCCAGTCTTAGTCACAGACTTGGTTGATATTTTATGTCTAAAGGATTATATGCAAAGTTTATAATAATTAGTATTGAGTAACTACATGGATTAGTAATGTTTCATTAGTATTAATTCAGCATGCTATCAGTCACTTACCAAAGATCTGCTGTTGGTTAAAGATCTCTCTGGCTTGAGGAGCAACCTTGAGAGGTGCCCCAGATCAAGGGGAGATCACTGCCATGGAGGGAGAGCTTAAAATAGGCTCCTTTAGGCTGTCATATTTATAGAATACAGAGTGGGTTTTCAGAGAACAGATTGAAACTAGAGGGGTTCTTGGCCCAGCTACGGCTCAGGCCATTACCTTCTTTCAAGCCTGCACCAAACTACTGCTAGTTTGGTTAAGGGGTGGAGTGCATCCATCATAGGGGTGAATCTTCCTTCTTGAGCACCATGCTCATGGAGTTGTAAACAGCTGGGAGGCACCCAACCAAGTTCTTGGGAGGAACCGGCAGAGTGAGCCCCATCTGCGTGAGGATGCTCCAAGGGGGCTTCCCATCCAGAGAACCACTTTCCCTGCCTGAGAGGCTGAGATGCAGCCAGTACACCAGTGTAGCTGGTGCGGAAGCAAATGATGGGGAAGCAGTAAGAGACAGCAAGGGATGGGACTGCAGCTTCATCATGGAGGCGCTCCCAGGCGGTTGCTGGAAAGACCTTTCAGGCAAGGGCTTTAAACCAGAAAATGAAGCGCTGAGCCCTTCATGTGAATTACTTGAGCAGGGGAATCTGTCTGGCAAAATGTTGTTTGTCACCAAGTGAGGCTGAATAAACCAGGTACCGACCACTAAATATCTCTGTCGTCATTCGGAAAACCCTTGGGTTCTAGCATTTGGGGATGCGGCAATAACTAGCAATTAATTATCAAGAGAGAAAGGGGAAAAAATGCCAAAAATGTTTCTTGCCCTTTTGTTCTTTGCAAGAGATGGGTGAGAACAGGATGTTCCCAGCAGTAACTTTAATTATTTCACCACTGCACATCTCTCTTACACTGCAAGTTAGAAATGTCAGTTTAATTTTCTTTTAATTGCCTCAGCTATCAGGTACCTGAGAAAAGCGATTTTTACCAACTGTCTAGTCCCTTCTTGGTCTTGAAAGCAGCTCGTTGCTGCAGAAGCACTCGGTGCACTCCTGTTTCAGAAAGGGTCTCTCAAGAGGAGAGCAAAGGGTGCAAATATTTTGCCTGTAATCACCGTATCTGGCATGAAATCACCGTACCCTGCATGAAAGGAAAGGGTTGTGTTTTGCAATGCTCATCTTATTTGGCAGCACAGTGGGGTTCAGTCTTCAGTTTGGTTTTCCTTGCCCGCTTCCGTGTGGAATTTAAACCTGGAGTGTATTTGCCCAACCCACAGGGGTTTTCACTGTCCCATGAAATGCCTTTGCACAGCTGGAGCAGGGTGCTCAGCCTTGCCAGGGGCACAGGGATGGATCCCAACCAAACTGGGATCCTCTTTTCCTGGAGGGAGAGCGCTCAGAAATAAGTAATATGTGAGTGACTGAGCTCTGCCTCTTTCCCCTGTGCTTGGACAACCAGCTTTATGCCAACTGCCTCCTCCTCCCATGCCAGCCATGTGCCAGGGGCTGCCTGGGGTGCAGGGGCATTTGCAGCCCCAGATGTGGTTTCCCCTGGCCATGTCAGGGAGGTTAGGGCTCCTCTGCTCTGTGCTGGGAGATATGGGTGGAGAATGGATGTAGAGCAGCCCTGGAGGAGAATGACTTGGGGTTGTCAGTAGACGAGAAGCATAACGTGAGCTGGCAGTGTGTGCTGGCAGCTCAGAAAGCCAACCACATCCTGGGGAGCATGGCCAGCAGGTCAAGGGAGGTGATTCTCCCCCCCTACTCCGCTGTGGTGAAACCCACCTGTTGTACTGTGTCCAGCTCTGGTGCCCCCAACATAAGGAGGACATGAACCTGTTTGAGCAAGTCCAGAGGAGGACCACGAAGATGATCAGAGGGCTGGAGCACCTCTCCTATGAAGACAGGCTGAGAGAGCTGGGGTTGTTCAGGCTGGAGAAGAGAAGGCTGTGGGGAGACTTCATTGCAGCCTTCCAGTACCTGAAGGGAGCCTACAGGAGAGCTGGAGAGGGACTCTTTGTCAGGAAGTGTAGTGACAGGAGAAGGGGTAATGGTTTTAAATTGGAAGAGGGGAGATTTAGATTAGATACCAGAAAGAAATTCTTTACTGTGAGGGTGGTGAGGCACTGGAACAGGTTGCCCAGAGAAGCTGTGGCTGCCCCATCCCTGGAAGTGTTGAAGGCCAGGCTAGATGGGACTTCACACTGTGACCTTCAGTTAATTTCCAGTGTGTTACACTAAATCCCTGCTTTTCTTCCCCTTCAAGATGTGTTTCTCGCCATCTGGTTGTTCCTGGGCCACTCTGTGAGTGGTTTCTCCCTCCCCACAAGTCCAGCGTGTGTGTTCCTGTCTCTCCCGGGTGTGGGAGCTTTCCCACAGGGATCTTTCCTCCCTACTTCTCTCCCTGCCTGTCTCGCACACGCTGCTTAGCTTTCCCTTCCTCGCGGCGGGGATTTCTGTCTCCTCTCTGGCTTCTGAATCAAACTGATCCCCTTGTTTTGAGCTGACTCACTTTGTAGGCAATCTCAGCACAAGGACTCTCTGCCTACAGTTGTTTTATTTGGGATTAGCGGAAGCAGATGCGCTTTGCTGCTTGCACCTGGAGAGGGAACAGCCTCCCACATCAGCACAGCCAAGGGCAGCAAATTGCGAAGTAGGGAAGGGAGAAGTTGGGGAGAAGATGAGACCAGGTCAAGCTTTTGTCCCTATCTTGCCTCATGAGACTGCCACCTGCCCCCAGGTCCACGTTGTGTGTCACAGCTACCGTATTTTTAGCAGCTGATTTTTTTATTATTATTTTTTTTTACTATATGCAGGATCTTTCCTAGTGCAGGATCTTTTCTTTGAATCCCAAAGACAGCCACAAAGGGAAGATGGTCTTGGCAATGAGAAAAAGAAACGAAACCCCCAAAAGTCCAGGCAACAGGTAGTATTTCAACAAAAACACTACAGAGCAGCCTTCAGTCCTGTGCTGCTGATCAGGGCTTTGCACATGCAAATATCACTTCTGATACAGGAATACGGTCCTGCTTTTAGGAATTGGGGGAAGCGCATGGGAAGGGATGATCACCCCAGCCTACACTCAGAGCATCTTGTAGATGGTCTTGAGCACAGTACCAGCCACCAGGTGGACACGTGCCAAAGCCATCACCATCCCGCTGCCTGCTCCCCGGGTGCTCATTACTTTGTTTTCCCCTCTCTTGGACAACTTGCACGCAGTAAATGAGAGCATGTGTCTCAGAGACAGCTTTAGATCCAATAACTCGGAGGAATTAATGTTGTGGCGCCCGCAGGAAATCAGAGACGTGCAAACCTGTTTCTCTCTGGAGTCAGAGCCAACTGGGCCATGAGGTCGCTGCTGAGTGACAGTGTACATGAGCACCCCTGAGCAGGCTGCTTCAGCAGGGCACTATTGCTCTCCTCGGGGCTGAAACCGTTATTTATTGCGGGGATGTGACATAAATGAACTGGCTTCCCAACCAGTATTCTCCATACGTTAGCACCCCTGCTGCCAGTAGTCTGAAATCCTCCTCCCAATAGTTTTATTCCCATGCTCCTTCCCATGTAGCCTCCTGTTGCACTGGAGCAAACCACACCATACCAGCAAAAATCATTTGCTATGTCTCTTTGCTGTCAGCATCTCTCTGAAGCAGAGGGGTTTAGCTTGGGTTGGGGAATAGTGGTAGGACTTGAACCCATAAGGGAAGCTGTCACTGAACACAAACTGGGGATGGCTTAAAAACCAGAGGGTGAGAGAAAGTCATGGGAGGAGATTTGCAAAGATTGGAGGCAGGTTCAGCTCATAATGGCAAGAGGAACATCTTCATTGGGGCCAGCTGAGGCCTGTTTGCAAACTACAAAGAAAGCAGAGACCAGAGCTGGTTGCCAGAAGGCTGGACACAGGTCACCTATGGTGATCCTGGCATTGCTAGTCCCCCTCTGGCCATGCTGGATGTTTTGGGGTGTCTGGGGAGGTCCTTCCCTGTGCACGGCTCTTTCTCTGCCCACAGCAGGCATGCTGCTATGGCCAGCCTGAAAGAAAAATAAATACTGCAGAAGAAGAAGGTAATTTTGATGAAGATCGCTCTCCCCTTCAGACTCTTGAGATAGGGGGTAAATGTCAGGGGAAAAATACAACAAACTGTCCTCCCGGCTCAGATCTGTGAGTAACATGTTCTCTTGGGCTGGTTTCTCGCTGCTGCAGAGCTCTGCGCTGGAGATGCAGTCAAGGAAAAGCCTTGTAAGATGCCCTATACTGGGAAAGCACAGTCGCACAACGTGGGTGAGAAAACAGTGATGGAAGAAAAAGGTGTCACAAAATCTACAGCATGCAGGTAAGTGTATTTTTTTTAATTTTTCTTTGTGAAGTCCTTTCTCTTTTCTTGCAGTCCCTGGATTAATCTGAGATCTGCCTGGCATTTTCCCTGGTTACTAGTGTTAGGAAATGGGGTGAACACTGGTGCACGCCCGTGAAGTAGCAATTGTGATGGGGAGCCCAAGTAATACCCTGTTTCAACTGCTCCTAGGCCCATTGCAGAAGCCATCAGAGGCATAAAGGCAGACAGGAACCCAAATTGCAGACAGGAACTGCAAATTACAGAGGGGAACACTCTGGGGCTGTCTCAGGAGACTCCCAGCCCCACGGGCTGTCAAGATGAAGTGGCTGGGGCAGCTGTCCTGAGCTCTTGGCACTGATGTCCCTGGTTTTTGGGGAATGCCCAAGGTCAGCTCCTGGGAGGTCTGTGCTACAACTGCACTGGGGCTGTGGCACGTCCAGGTGCCAGCAGCTGGGAAGACTGGGATCCAGGGGCAGCAACTGGGTAAATTGTGTGTCTGAGGCCGTGTGGGTGGAAAACATAGGAAATAGCACTGCAGCATCTAGCAATGGCACAGCAAATCTCAGTGCCAGGCCTGACAGGAGGGGAAGATGATTTTGCTCTTGGACAAGTCTGACTTCACTCATTCGCTCTCCCTCATGGCCACATGGACATGAGCACCAAGGCATGTGGCCAAGTGGCCTGTCCAGCAGTCAGCATGTGGTCTGTCCAGGACAGAGGGGAGACAAAGGACACCGGCTCTTGTCTTCCCTCAGGTCTCCTGAGATGCAGTTTGGTTCGTGATCCTGTACTGGTTTTATCTGTGCCTTTTTGGACCCTTTAGGACCTTATGGTGATGTGAGCTCAGACACCTGAGTTAATCTCAGCATCCTGGACTGTGAACATTACCAGTCTCTTGTGATAACTCAACATGCCCCTAAGGTTGAGGTGGCAGATGCACTCGTAGATTTGTATTCACTGTCGGTAATGGGAGACTTATCCATGCCCACTGAGAAAACCCACCCTAAAAGAAAGCCCCCTTGGTCCAGGGGCTGGTATCACATCTTGGATAACTTTTGGTTTTGAGCGTATCGCTCAGCACTTGGTTGTCCCAGATCCTACCAGTGAATGCTAAAGCAGAGCTCTCAGCCTTCCGGACCTTCTGAGCTTGGCTGGTCCTTAAGCAGCCTTTATTTTGGTAGATCCCACTTCAGTGGATCCAACCGCTGTTCAAATATAAAGTGGAATTTGATAACGAGGATTGCGTTAATTCACATTAGAGCTCTTCTCAGCCCTTGCTGCTATTCTGGATAAAGGTTAGCAATCCCTTGCATCCAACTGCTTTCTACCTCCTAAAACAGCAATCCCACAAAGCCTCCTGTCCACCTTCCCCCTCTTGCACAGTCCAGCAAGTGATGCTGGTACCTCCTCCACACCACCTCCCCTCCAGCATTCCCCACCAGTGCATACAAGAAATAATGTCGTACATTTCCTACAGAGCCACTCCTATAAGTTCGTGTAAGAAGTCTTCTAGACCCCTGCAGAGGTCATATTGTGTGATGCCTCTTGTTGACTTTCAGCCAAGCTTTGGGGATAGTCCCTACCACCATGTAAGCTACTGGGAAGGGGAATCCACAGTTCTCCTTTGATTTTTGCCTGCAGTGACCTCCAGCAATGTGTTACCATGCCATCTTCCATGACCCTGTCCCTCTCAAAGGTCAGGGCAACTATCAGCTTTATTCTGTGTTGGTGAGTGTCGTGATTTAACCCCAGCCAGCAGCTAGAACCGTGCAGCTGCTCGCTCCTTCCCCCCACTTTGGATGGGGGAAGAGAATTGGAAGAGTAAAAATGAGGGGAAAAAAACCTCATGGGTTAAGATATAGACAGTTTAATAGGTAGAGTAAATGCTGTGCACGCAAGCAAAGCGAAACAAGGAATTAATTCACTGCTTCCCATTGCCAGGCAGGTGTTCATCTGTCTCCAGGAAAGATGGGCACCATCACATGTAACAGTTACTTGGGAAGACAAACACCATAACTCCAAATGTCCTCCCCTTCCTTCTTCTTCTCCCAGCTTTATATACTGAGCATGACATCATACGGTATGGAACAGTCCTTTGGTCAGTTGGGGTCAGCTGTCCCAGCTGTGTCCCTTCCCCACTTCTTGTGCGCTCCCAGCCTGCTCTCTGGCAGGTCAATGTGAGCAGCAGAAAAGGTCTTGGGTGCTTAGCAACAATCAAAAATACCATTCTGTTATTACACTATTCCCATCCCAAATCCGAAACATAGCATTACACCAGCTGCTTGTAAAAAATTTAACTTTATCTCAACTGAAACCATGACAGTGACCTATAAACCCAGGCCTCCTTCTGGAAATATCCTGTCTCAGGTGGATAATCTCAATTATAAACTGCATAGCCTCTTAGAAAAGATCAGCTTAGAAGCATTTAACAAGTATGGCTGAAAACCCAGTTCCTTTTCTAAAGGATAAACTTCTGAACTGCAGATAATTACCACTCTTCTCCTCCCTTTGATGGCATCTTCTATCTTAAGCTGTAGAAACACTACGTAGGTGCTTTAAAGTTTAAAATAAGTGAATGTCTCTTGGTATGGCTGTTAAAAAAATAACACCTTTGTGTTTCCAGATGATGAACCCAAGGCAGAGGGAGCTGGAGGTGCGTGTTCCCTTTCAGCAGGTGAGTCACCAGCAGAGCCGAGGTCTTGCTCCCAGGCGGTTCAGAGTGGTGAGGCTGGTGCTTCCAAAGCCAGGCTGTGGGCAGGGGACACTGCTCTGCCTGCCCCATGCTGCTGGGTGGTTGCATGTTCGTTAGCTGCAAATGAGCATACTAGCCACTTACGCAGCCCTTGAGTAGGGTAGACCCGGAGGTGCTTGGTGGGACTGATGCTGCCTTGGGGCATCTGCAAAAGGTGGCTCTGTGTGGAGATGGAGGTGTGGGTGCTGCCCCAACAGCGCTTGGTGCTGGAGGGTTCTCACAGGGACAGTCCCCTGCAAACTGGGATGGAGGAGGGCCAGGCCTGGGTGGCAGAGGCAGGCTGGCGTGTCCTGCCGAGCAGCAGGCAGCAGATGGCAATGTCTCCCTGCGAGAACCACAGGCAGGGATGCAGGTAGATGCTTGCTGTACTGACAGTGTGGGGACAAGGGACAAAGTGACCCCCCCTTGGCAGTGGGTTTCAAGCACCGTTGGGTGCCTGGTAGGAACCTGGTGGAGGTGCTGCTTGGCCTCAGGCTAGCTCGGCTCCCTGCTCCCCCTGGCCACCCAGGCGGGAGGGGTGAGGGAGGGGGCAGTCAGGGGCACCCCTTTCTGCTGGTTGCCCTCCCATCCTGCCTGGCAGAGGCTGCTGTGGGGTTGCCCATACCGGGTCACAGCTGGAGTAGCCCCAAGACATCAAATAGCCCAGAGTGGCTCTTGCCAGGCATTTGGGGGAGTGTGTGTGTACAGTTTTGACAACTGGGGAAACTGAGGCAGGGAACGCACCTGTGAGCAGGTACTGGAGACACTATAGAGCTGGTCAGATGTCATTTTTAGCAGTGGACTGATGTTGCTCCCACAGCTGAGCCTCGGTAAAGGCTTTGTGGGGCCGGGACACGAGCTTTGGCAGGGTGTCGTGCCTCCTCTCCCTGACTCACCCTGGTGCCAGCGGTTATTTTCAGGGTGCAGCATGCTGCAGGGCTTGGATGGCCACATCTTCTTCTGTGCTCAGGGACTGCTCCTGTGACCTGCAGGTCCCCAGCAGGATGGAAAGCCGGGCTGTTCTCTGCAGCCATGGCTGCTTGGCTGCCTCCCAGGGCCATAGGGCTGTCCCAGACCCTTACGTACCTCGGGGACTTCGTGCAGCCTTGCACTCTGTATCTGATGGGAGGAGAGCCAGTGCTGAAAGCGTTTTCTTCTCCTCGTCTCAGAGCAGCTCCATCCCACCCTTTATCGGGCAGGGCTGCTGAGCTCAGGGAAATGGGAGCTGTTTGTCTGCTTGGGGCACGGTTGTGGGTTTTGCTGACTTTCCCAGACTAGCAACGTGCTGGTGACTGCATCGGGGGCACAGAAAATGAGGCATCAGCCCTGGATACAGGCGGGAGCTCCGGGGTGCTGCCACTGCAAGTAACATCAGCAGCCAAGGCACCTCACTGTGGGCCAGTGAAGGAGCGGCCAGAAGCGGCTGAGAGATAATTTTGAGTTGCCAGAAGGTATATTCTGGGTCTCCTTGGCCTCCCCGTTGCCCAGCTCCATGTCATCTCGGTTTGGGACCAAGCTATTCCCTGGGGAGCAGGGCACTGAAACACGCTTTCCGGGGCCATCATACACTCCCTGAGCAGGAATGCTTTGAATCGGCACAGGGCCATGCCACTGCTAAAAAACATATTAATTTCTTCCAGCTGAGAGCTCCTGATTCAGCATTTCTCCTGCCAGCACTTTACAGAGGGCGTGAGATAACAAGAAAATACTGTGTGCAGAGTGGGGGGCAGTCATCACGGCCGGGTATCTCCTGATTAGGTGCAATACAGAGATACTGGCTGTGCACTCTCAGCATGCCGAGGCCAGAGGTGGGGTTTGGCAAAAGGGTGTGCATGTCATGGAAACAGGGATGGGTCTTCCTGATGCCCCCGTCACCAGCCCTCAGCTGAATCCTCAGCTCTGCGCTAACAGATGCAGGTACCTTAGAAGGTGCTGGTTTTGGGATGCTCCTTAAAACCAGTGAGGCTTTATGCTAGAAGGCATCAGGTCTGCATGACCAGAGCCTAGTGCCTTCCTTTTAGGAGACTTTGTGTGGCTCTGTTTTTTTTTTTTAGCATTTACTTAAAGGCTGGCATTGTTGTCACCTGTTAGCAGCCAGGCTCTGCTGCAGTGGGGGTGCTGCATTTTGGGGGAAGGAGTAGTGTCCTGGGCTGATACATCTGTGAAACATGGCAAATGGTGCTTGTGAGAGAGAAATCAGATTGAGTGAGACGTCCTGAGGGAGGCACTGAGTTTTCAAGATGGGTTCTGCATTGATGCTGTGTGTGGTGTCATGTGCTCCTCCGCTCTGAAACTACACTTTGATTTACAGGAAGGACTTGACTCGACTCGCATTAGCCCTTAGCCAAGATGCTTGTTTCAGCTGGAGGAGCACCAAGGAGACCGAGGCACAGTGCAAAGGCCCAGAGGTCTTCTCAGTGCAAGAGGATGGTAAGTGTGGTATATAATAAGGGGAGGCTGATGGCAGTGAGAGGATGCAGGTACCCAGAGAAAGGGGACTGGCAGTGCTAGAAAACCTGTGGCTGGAAATGGGGAGGAAAGAAACGCTGCCTTGGAATCAAGATCAAAATTAAGTCGGATCATTCTCCATTTGCTTTGTGTCCCAATGACCTGTAAGTCCCAGAAAAATTAAGGGAGGAGGAAAACCAATCAAATCTTGAATACATTGCATGTTAGTGGTGACCTTCCCCTGCAGCAGTGATAAGGAATATGCAGTCTTTGCAGTCAAGGGAAGGAGCCGATTTCAATCCAGGACCAGGAGATGACTATCTAGCTGGACATTGCCTGTGCCACATAAACGTGCTGGGGGTCAGGTTGCTGCCAGCATTATAAACCTCTATCGTTCTCTGGGTGCCAATCGGCCTTATCTCTTATTAACTAGAAGTGGACTTTGCTGCCTGTATTGTGGACTTTAAACCTCACTTGAGGTTCTTTATCCTCAAATGAATTGGAGAGGGTTTGAAAAGGAAAACAAAGTGGTTTCTTCCAGTGTGAGCTTCCCTGGACTGTGGCTGTCCTGCCAGCCCCATAGGTGGGCACTGCTTCAGGAGCAACTCCATGTTTGTTCCAATGCCATGAGGATCCAGGGTGTTCTGGGGGCTGTGCCAAGCTCTCAGCTTCCTCTGTGCTGGAGCAGCCCAGGTCCATCTCACCTGCGGGGCCCCAGTAGGGCTCTACCAACTCCAGCCAAACCAGCTGGGATGCTCTTCCTGCCCAAGTTTGGAGCAGGGACCTGCCCTTGCTCTGCAGTTCCCCTGGCTGGTTCAGAAGAGCTCGGCAGAGGCACTCATCACAGCTGCTAAGTCCACTAGTAGCAGACTTGCAGCTAACAGTGCTGGGCTACAGCTAAACTTGCCTGCATCCCACTGTGAGCAGGAACATCACAAGGGGCCTCACTGGGTCTTTGGTTAATAAATGTCTGTCTTTGTGTTTCCAGGAAGGCTTCTGTAGCAAGAGCACTAATTCAGTGAGGTCCTGGTATGGGCAATGGCTCCGCTTCACACCTGATCTGCGCCGTTCCTGTTAAGGATCTTCTGCTCCCCAAGACAGTTTGGGCCACCAGCCTATCTTCCCCGTGTGGCTGCTTCCCCCCACTATTTCAAGGTAAAGCAGCACATTTCTCTTGGAAGAGGGAGCCTCTGGTCAAAGGGAAAGGCGACATTAACTTGTCCCCCACGTTGGCTCCTTATCCCTTCATGCTCTGCCCACCTTGCCAGGTGGTGCCCCTCCCCATTGCATGGGGAAAGGGAGCATTCCTCAAGCCCAGCGGGGTGGTACTGCAGAGGGTAGGGAAGTTGTCCTGGTTTCTTTAGGTAGCTATAACTTGCAGATGTGAAGTTGGCTGGTGGGACCGCCTGGGCCTCTTCCAGCAGCGCGGCTTCTCAAACGGCGGCTCCAAGAGCTGTGATTAATGGCAATTTATCAGTAGGGAGAAAGGTCCTTCCTCTGCCTTGCCAGCCAGGGAGGCTGGAGGCTTGGCTGCCTACTCAGGGGTTTGCAAAGCTGCTGAGCCCTGCATGCTGCTCCTTCCTGCATCTCCCTCGGTGGCTAGCTCGGCAGAGGGCACTGCATGTCCACGCTTCATCTGCCTGGGAAGGGAAGGGAGGGGAGGGAAAGCCAGCTCCAGGGCCAGAGGAGGCACGGACCAGCAGCAATTGCTATCTGGCCACCAGGCCTCACCCCCAGTTCCCTGCCAAACAGCCCTGGGCTGGGCGGCTGCCTCCCTGATGGAAAGACCAGGGATGATGAAGGAAACCGGGAAGCACTCGGTGAAACGATGGGCAAATTTAGATCAAACAGCAGGAAATCCACTCTCCAGCAGCGCAGAAGAGCCATTCTGTGGAAAGCTCTGCTCTGGCAGGAGGTCATCCAAGACAAACACGGAGCTGCCTTCTGGGACGGACTGGCTGACCGGCAGGATGGGCGAGAGCTGGAGATCTGGGCAGGCGAAGCCATAAAAGCAGTTTGGCTTTGTGCTCTGCTGTGGTCACCACAGGCGGTCAGGGAGGAGCTCCCACCCTGCCCACAGTGTGCAGGATGGTACCCCCAGCCCATGCAGAGAGCAGAAGGAGTCTTTCTTACCATAGCCCAGCGCAGTCTGCTGGATTTTTTCATCAGGACAGGGCATTTATCAGCGTGAGTGGCATCAGCATGATCACAGCCAGATTTGGTACAGATCCTGTCCTCCTTGGTGAGGTGGGCTGGGGGCTGGTGTTTGGAGACAGGCTTTGGGCTCTTCCAATTAGCATATTTGTGTGCAAACATAGAGCTAAATATCTAGAAGAGGGCGTTCCCATGATGCCCATGGAAGTGGCTGCTCACTGGAGTGAACAGGGAGCCAGATGCTATGTCTTGCATTGCTGTAGCGCTGCAGGTTTTGATGTAGTAGTGACTTCTCAGTGACCTCCACTGAGAAGCAGTAAAGATCTTTGGCAGCAGTAAAGATCAAAGGCTTATGGACTTTCTTGGGTGGCATGTCCTAATGGCTTTCATGGGGCAGGAAGGGAGAGTGGTTGAATCATGGAGTGTTTCCTCTCCAGCTTCTTCACTGATGGAAATCTGGGCTTGTCTGAGAGCTCTTGCCCTTGGATAGTGATTTGGCAGCACTTGGATGACCACACCATAAACCCCACCTGTCTGGCTGGTTTCTGCAGGGCAGAAGTTACAGCATAAACAGTGGCTAACGCCAAGAGGAGAACAGGCTTGTGCGTCTGCAGGTAGTTCTTGTGGTTCAAGGAAGCCAAAGGCTTCATTCAAGGGTGAGCTGACATATTTCTAGCCAGTAGAGTTGATTGCCCTCTGGGAACCAGCCTTGGGAGTTCATTTGTTCACTGAAATCTTTATCAAGAGAGTGAAGGTGATTTCCCAGACTTGTTGATGGGAGATAGCTTGTGTGGAGGCTTTCCAGGACACTGCAGTCTCAGCTATTGCCCTTTGACAGCAGCAAAGATAAAGATACATGAACCTCCTGCTCAAGGAAGCTCACTCCTCCTCTTGCCCTGCTTCCTGGAGATTAACATGCAGTCTGCTGCTTTATGGCCTGAGACTCTGTCCCCAGAAGAAGCAACTGGGGTTTCACACACAGCTTTAACCACCCATGAAAGTACTCTGAATTGTTTCTCCTCACCCACTTGGAGCAAGGGCTTGTGTGGAGGTATCTGAGCTCTGCACAAGTGCAAGAAAGCATCAGGGTGGAGCTGGTCAATCTGCTCTCACTCTGCAAGCAAGAGGGATGGATCTCCTCTTGTTTAGGCTACCTAAACAAGTAGCTGTTGCTCAGGAGAGATGAGAAAGCTAAGCTAAAACGATGTTCCCTGCCACGATAATGCCTGAAACAGAAGTGTGTTTATGTAGGACTGTGAAGGAGCCAGGAAATCCCACCAGTCTACCTGTGAATGTCCTGGTGAACCTCCTGGAGTCCACAGCCACGGTCTTAGCTCACTCCTTCTGGCAAGCACTGGACCCAAAAGAGAGAGAGGTCTGTAAATGGGACCAGCTGGGGAGCTCAAGGCTGCACAGACCTGACATGAGAAGGGCCTGTGGCAGTGTCGGTCAGCACAGACAGAAGGAGAGGTGACCTCCCATGAGCCTGCAGGCTCTCCACCCTTATCTCCCACAGCTCCCTCTGGAAGAGGGAGCTGGGTGCATCAGCCATTAGGTTGCAGTTTCAGAGGCTTTCCTCAAGTGAAGTACTGGGAAGAGTTCTGGATGCTCAGAGTCCTTGGGCTGATGAATGCAGATGAGACCTCTGCTCATCACAGGCAACCCGCTGATACAAGTGCTTCCAGGAACCAATTGTGCCTTGTCTTGGAAACAGGTTGGGTTTGGGTTATTTTACGTCCACTGGTCCCCTTAGGAGACTGCCGTGGGGACCTTCCCTCTCAATTGTTAGGAATCTTCCACAGATTTCCAGCACAAATGCATCTGTGGCCGGCTTTTTCCTCATTTGTTCTTGAGCCAGAGGACAGTGCTGGCACAAACAGCTCTTCTCCCTGCCTGTACTCTTCAATGTTGATTTGAAATAGTCTTTCTTTGGCCTTGGGTTTCAGAGGGATGCATTTCAAAACCAGAAATAAATGGGCTTGAAATATTTCCCATAATTTTGAAAGATCTTGACCCTCTGATAGCAAGATTACAAGAAAGATAACAACAAAATCAGCATTCAGGCTGGAACCACTATTGTTAAATAGACAACACTGTAAAGCCAGTACTTCTTGTTTACAATTGAACTCATGAATTTTTAGATATTAATGTATGAGGGATTGAGTAAACAACCATTGTGCCTCTAAGGAATGAGTCCCAGGCTGTCCTGAGCTGGAATACTTTGTACTTTCCTGATTGCCTTCCAAGAATTTCAAATTACTTTGCAACAGAAAAACAAGCCTGCTTCACGAGACGTTTGCAAGGTTTTTGGGACAGCCTTAATTCCTTCACGCTGCAATGTGGCTAGTTTTGGGGCAGAGCTCTGTAGCTGGGTGCCATGGGATGCTGAGCACGTAGGTGTTCATAAAGAGCTGGGGGCTACACGTGAGGAATAAATGGCTGGGGTCAGGAGAGTCAGCATGGGTGTATTAAAACTCTGCAGTAGTGTACAGATCTGCAAGCAGCGTGTAGCCCTGTCAGTCCCCATTCCCAGTTTGATGGGCACAGAGACATCCTGGACACTGGCCCAGCCATCCATGGAGAAGGAAAGGTGAAGGGACTGCTGGAAAGTCACACAGCAGGTCAGGGGGAGAGCCACAAGAAAAGGACTCTGCTTGCCTAACCCACGAGCCTTTCAGGAGCAGCTAGGATGAGCCTGGGTGTGGGTCCATGGGAACAGCCCCCAGGGACCAAGTGACAAAAGGACATGTGGGCCGGGCATGGCCCCCATGTCCTGAAGAGATCATGCCATGCTCTCCAGGGAAGCTGCAGACCATGCTATATACTCATGGGCTCTCCGAGCTTACCAGGGTGTTTCTGAGCATGGTGGCCCTGACACCACAGGCTGTGGTGTGCTTGCAACCTGTCCCTTATTTCTGGCTGTCCTATGCTGAGTGAGTGCTCTTCAGGAGCAGCCAACCCGTTGCCTAGAGCCCCTCCAACCAAAAATAACACTTGGGCCCGCAGACCAGCCTGCTTAATGTCCCTGCCAGCCCTGGGCTGCCCAAGTGCCATTTGGCTAGTTTTTTAGCTGAGGCTGACAACCAGAAATAGAGAGAACTTTCTGCTGGTGCTGGTGGCTGAGGATTGTAGACAGGACATGCAACAAAGGCAGCCGATGGCCAGCAGCCTTGAGGTGTCCCTCTTGGACAGCCTGGGCAGTCCTGTCTTGGGCATCACAGCCAGCACTCTGGTAAAGCAGGCAGGATGAGTCCCTCGCTACCTGGGTCATTCTTGGGTTTGGTTTGCAAGCCAAGCAGCCTGGAGCTGTGGAAAGAGTCATGAATTTGGGTTACCAAACCATCTGCTGGCTGCATTTTAAAAAGCAATTAAGGCAAAATTGTTTCCAGCCCTTCTGTTTGCAAGATGTAGTCTAAAGAGAGATAGCCAAGCCAGGATTTGCCTGATCCTGCCACAACTCCCAAGTATGAGTTAATTTGATCTAATCCCTCTGGTGTGCATGCTGGAAAGTGAGGAGTTTCCTACTGAGGGCTCAGGTAAACAGGGCTGCTGTGCTGTTAGACTTGAATGATGTTGAAACCCAGGTAAATGGCACTTTGATACTTTTTTTTTAGTTGCTTTTAATCAGAAAATATTGAACAAGAGTAAAAAAACCCGTAGGAAGTAAGAATACTTTTGCATGGGAGAGGATGATAGTGTGTTGCTGAAGACTGATGGATGGCTGGCTGGTCTGGGCAGTGTTGGATGGAGCTGCTCAAGC